>JAZHYW010009322.1:0-41335 GCA_037355805.1 Ixodes ricinus | reverse complement strand
TCGTGTCGACCCACGCCGCTGCCCTCGCGTGCGTGGTCCAGCCGAAGGCGTCCGGCCCCAACAATGTCCTTTTGGCCCATGTCGTTGTACACGGCCGTTCGCACCTTTGAGCCCTTGGTCGCCACGCTTCTTGCGTGGGCTCACGCGAGTCGCGTTCTCTATTTTATATGCAGTCGCTCTTGTGGTTGTGAGCGGCCGTCCGTGAGCTCAATGGTTGAATACAATGGCGGTGGCGCCAGCGCCGTCGTCGTTGACTTTTGGCTAACCCAGCTCGTCTAGTATGGCTTGTCCGGCGTCTGTCTGCGGCAGTCAAGCACGTGTTGCGCAATCAGGCTCTCCTCGGCGAGTTCAGATATCAAATTCACGTCACCGTGCGCGTATGTCAACAATTGGGGTGAGCTTGGGGAGCAACGTCACGATGCGTTCCGCTTCGCAGTTCAAGGTCTTGATCCGTCCGGCTTCCGTCCTTATTAGCGCGTGGTAGTTAAATCCATAGAGAACCCGGAAACAGAAAACGCAGTGATGAGTTGCTCGGTTTTCCTATCTCCGGTCCCCGAGTGGAGGCGCGTGACGTGGCGGACGAGCTGCAGAATCTTCTTGCAATGGGCGACCGTCTTGGTCATCTACGTTTTGCCGCTTTCGTCTTGGGCCATGTGTATCTTCAGGACTCATATGCAGGGGCGCCGTGCAATCGGTTGGCCAACCAGGTGTAGCGAAAGCATTCGGTGCTTTGCCCCCATGGTCTTGTGAGGCACGTTCAGGACCACCTCGTACTCCGACTTCACTGTCGACACCTACAAGCCGACTTGGTGGAGGAACTGGTGCACTACGTCAAGAACACACCGAAGAATGTGTTCTTGCTCGCCCACAGAGCGTTCGGTCGCTCACAGGGTGACATCCTCTGCGTAGACAGCGAAGCGGAGCTAGGGTACGGTTTCCGAGGATTGGGGAAGTCTCGCCATTGCGAAGTTGAAAAGGGTTGGCGAGAGGACCGTGCCCTGGGGCGCCCCATCTGATTGGGGTGCGACGGTCCCACATCATCCCCGATTTTAAACTTCTAGGTGCGGTTTACCAGAAATCTGCGTATGAAGTTGAGCATGCGGCCACGCACGCCAGCCAGCCGATCACTCTCGATGACCGCTTCGTGTGGGACCTAGTTAAAAGTCTTGCGAACATCTACCGCCCCCAGTCCTGGTCTGTACTTAGGAGTGCAGGTCCAGGAGCACGTCCTGCGTGCCGATTCCGTGGCGGCATCCCACCTAATGGTGGTGGAAGATCTTCCCCTCGTGCTCAGGTACCACAGGTCCGGTTTACTCATCTCGCGGACGCGGCGCGGTTGCGGACAATAGGGACTTTTATGTCACGTGACCAGCTCAATGGGGAGATAGAAGTACCTAGCGCCAATGCCTAATGGCAGAGAAATCCGTGTCGCTTCAGGCGGAAATGATCAATTTCGCTTGCAGAAATTAATCACAGAGGCTTAATCCCAGCTCGAGACCAATGAACCTATATAAATATAACGGCACCGTTTCTGACCCGCGTGATTTTTTTTGTTCATATCTACCTTTTTTGGCTCTAAGTTTACTTGCCGCTCCTAAAGTATAAGAGGGCGGTTAATTGGGCTCGAGTTTAAAGCCTCTGCGGTCATCTTTTGCGAGCAAAATTGAACTTTTGTGTTCGAAGCGACGCAGATTTCTTTACCATTAGGAAGGGGCGCAAGGTACTTCCATGTCCACAATGGAGCTGGTCACGTGACATAAAAATCCTCTTCGCCGCATGTACGGCCACGGCCGCGAGGTGAGCAAACCGGCCCAGGAGTCGCTCCAGGGCCATTTTTTTCGATTAGCTTCCACAGATTGCTGGTAAGCGAGACTGGGCGGAAGTTGCCGACTTTGTCGGGTTTCTTGTCTGGTTTAGGGACGGGTGTGACGACCCTCCGTCCATACCTTCTTGAGTTGGTTTAAGATTACTTGGAGTTGTGTTTCACCGAGATTTTTCAGTTCCGCCATGGTTACCTGGTCTACTCCGGGTGCGCTTATCGGCTTGGCTCTTGCCAGGGGGTCCACATTGTCCCGAATGACAAATGATAAGGCGACGAAAACTAAAACAAACTAAACGTTTAATAGGGCGAACTTGTGCCCAAAACAAAAAGGAAACAAAAGTTTACAATAAAACGTCACGGGCGTCGATGGCGGCGTAAGAGCAGGATCGAACGCTGGTGCGAGACTGACTGCCCTACTGAAAAAACCATTTGAAATTCAAACTGGTCGACCCATTTGGATCAAATGGGTGGCAAACGGGTCGACCAGTTTGGATCAAACGTGATTATGGGATAATGGGTACCCGTTTCAAACGGCACCCGTTTGATACCGTTTCAAACGGGTAACGTTTGAAACGGGTACCGTTGAACGGGCGCCCGTTTGAAACGGGCGCCCGCTTGATACGGGCACCCGCTTGACACGGGCGTCCGTTCGATCTGGCACGTGCCCCCACATTATAGCATGCAAATAATGAGTCGAAGACAGGTTTTTGAGGAGAGAAAACTTTATTATCCCTACAACTCGGGGTGTGCTGGTGGAAGGCCCTGCAGCGGAGGTGTCGGTCCTAGTAAAGAGATAAAATTATGCGTTAGCAAATATTACCACAAATTTAAAATGAATTAACCACAGACCCAACATGATGGCAACAGTGGACAGCAATGTGCACAGCTCCTCGTTGTTGCAAGTAGTCAGCCACCAGCGCCAAGAATGAATTTCCTTTTCTTGTTTTCCTGGACAGCAATATTTGGCCAGCACAAGCACTGTGGTGAGCTGCACAAAAATGTATGTAGAGCGGCGTGGTTTCGGAAGAAACTGACGCGTCAACAGAGAAGTCGTTGGAAGACTATACGTAAAGAATTGTAAAGCCGCCTATTTTAAGCATTTTTATCTGATTTTTGAATGCGTGCCATGGGCCTCCCAAGAACATAATTTCTGGGCCTCTAAACTAGCTGACTAGACCCTTAGACTTCAGCTACAGCCAGAACTGCATAATGATTTTTTCGCACAATGCTTACTCGCTCTTCGTTTTGTAATATGACTGGCAGCTAGCGCTCCTCGGTATAGGGCTAATCTCGGCACATGGTGTGCCTGTGATCGCTGAGAACATCAGGAAGGTACAATCCTGCACCTCTTGTTCACAGCTTCCCAAGAAGTTTAACACTGGGAACAGTCCACATGAAAGTTACAGATAACATTGACATTAAAAAACTTGTACTGATGGCAAGACCAGAATGATGACCCAAGAGATGCCCTCTAGAGCAATGCTACTCTTAAAGGGCAACTCCGCTCAATTCCGAAGATTTCGGGATAATGATTGATTTCGAATTAAAAAGCCCTAGTAAAAGGCACTACGTCGTTTGCTTCGCGAAAAATGGGATATATATTTTTAAATCTAATTTTAAACACGAGCGGAAATCGAAACCGAAACTTCGGCTCCGACCGGCAACATTGGCCTCGGGCCGCCAAGTACATGGCCATCACGTGGTACGCGATGTCACGTGATCCTCGGCCCAACGATGGGGTGGGCTTGTGGCAGGCGCGAGTGTCGCCTGCACCGCACTCTTCGCCACGTTTTGGTGTCTACGGCATTCGACGACGTCTGCACAACTGCGGCATAAGTCTGCGCACGTGGTGTCCGTAGTGTGGACGAAACTCCGAGAAACAATAATCACAAACGGTGAGACGACGACGGTGGTTGTGACGCGGAAGACGGCGGTAACGGCGGGACCACGGCGGGCGGCCGGACGGCTCCCAAGAAGCGCTGTGCGCAGGCAAGTTACGCCAATCACGTGGACACCGCTGAGCGCCGAGAGGCAACGTTGCTGACGTCATGCGCTACGCTCGCCCGGAGAAGTAAAAACAAGCAAAAGGGGGCCATGATGATGACGTTTAGCTCAATGTTGGCTCCGCCCATGCGGTAGCCTTGACTGCGCTGTCGGTTGCGCCTGAATTCGCCCGCTCGAGTCAGCCGATTTCGGCAACTTGGCGAGTTGCAAAGTTTGTGGACCGTTTAAGAAGCATTTAGACAGAATAACCTCGTAACATATGACGTTTGGTCTTCCTAGGCGATACTGAAAAGGACTGCATTGTTTTTTCAAAACCAACAATGATGCGGAGTTGCCCTTTAAGAGCACAGTAATCGTCATTCTGATTTATGGCGGTGTTACGATGCGATGTTATCGCTTATCGCTGTCGCGGCCGCAGCAGAACTGCTGAGTCAGGGGGCGTACCTCTGGTGCTTGCTGCCGATATAAGCGGCATCGCCGGCAAGCTTTGTGCTTCTTTTGGTTCCGGCTGCCGAACAATAAACGCTGCCAAATAAACGTCGGTCTCCGGATTCGTCGATTCTCCCGGAGAAACGTAACAGCTGGTGGCAGCGGTGGGATGGATCGACGACGCCGGGTTCCATGGGTGCTGTCGGTGAGTGCCTGAGGCTTCCTTTCCGTTCACCGAGCAGCTTAAGTGTTTAAGGCAGTTAGTTCTGTGGTATCGCCAAACGGTTGATACGGGCGCTGGGCAAAAGTAGCCAAACTTTTTGGAAATTTCTGAACATGGATCCGATAAATCTCGCGGCGATTGTGAAGCCCGATTTAATGCTCTTAGCGGAAGAGCTGGGTGTTAAAGTGGTCAAGGCCATGAGAAAGCCCGAGATTATCAAGGCCATTGAAGATTGTGGCGCGGGCGCCGACGAAATTTCCGAGTGTTGGAGCGAGGTGCAGAAGAGACGAAGGGAAGCGGAACTTCGCGCCGCCCAACGTGCCGCTCAAGAGGAGCTTCACGCGGCTCGAGAAAGACTTGAGCTAGAAATGCTTCAACGTAACTTTGACGCTGGTGAGGCCATTGTGGTGGATAACAGCTCGAAAAAGTTTGACATGCGAGCCCTTTTGCAACCTTTTCGCGTCGGCGGAGACATGGGTCTCTATTTAGTAAATTTCGAACGGGTTTGCGCTAAGATGGGTCTTGTAGAGTCGAGCTGGCCTCAAAGGCTCTTGAGTTTACTGCCAGCGGAGGTGGCCGACGTTTTGGCCCGACTAGATCCTACAGCAGCCGATGACTACGCGTCCGTAAAGTCTTGCCTGCTTAGGAAGTTCAGGTTGTCGCCTGAAGCTTTTCGACAGAAATTTCGAGAGACAAGGAAAGGACCGGACGAAAGTTACGCGGAGTTCGCTTATAAGCTTAAAGGCTTTCTGGAAAGTTGGCTCCGTGGTGTCAACTCTTACGAGGATCGTGAAAAGGTGCTGGAGCAGATAGCACTAGAGCAGTTTCTCTCCTGTATTCCGACAGGTCTAAAGGAGTGGATTCAGGATAGACCGGAAGTAGAAACGGTGCAAAAGGCTGCAGATTACGCGGATGAGTACTGCTCTAGGCACGGGAAGAAAGTTGTTGAAGAAAACCGTAGCTCCAACCGTTTCTACGAACGATGCGGACCTCGCACGTCCGTGAAGAAAGGCGCCGAAAAGTGCAAAGAAAGTGAAGTACCGACAAAGGGAGTGTCTGATTCAGACGAAAAGAAACGTAAAATGAAGGCGTTCGAGGAGCGTAAACCAATAGTGTGCTACAGGTGTAAACAGCCTGGTCATGTCGCTTCTGGTTGCCGCGTTCCTAAAGTTGCTCCCGTTAACTTGTGTCTGGGAGAAGCGGAGGACCTACTCGGGCCGTATCTGTATGACATGCAGGTAAATGGTAAATTCTGCAAAGGTTTACGAGATACCGGCGCCACGTATGATCTGGTACACTCTTCGCTAGTGGAGCAAGAACATTTTACAGGCGACTGTGTGTGGATCCGTCAGGCCTTGGAAAATCGGGCAGTTAGTCTGCCCGTAGCTAAGGTAAAACTAAACGGACCTTTCGGAGTAGTGGAAACGGAAGCAGCTGTTTCTGACGGAGTGCTTCCAAACTGTCCGTACATACTGTCAAACAGAACTGCAAGGCAATTGAGCGAGTCGGGTATACCGCTTGACATGAATCCTGTTCTAGTCGTCACGCGCTCAATGACAACTAGCGCAGTGCCGGAAACACTTCAGACGGAAGCGAGCGCGTCGACTGGTAAAAACAGCAGCGGGCCCGATGAAGAGCCGAACGAAGGAGCTGACATGACCACGCTGGTTTCGCCGGAGAGCAGCAATTTCCGTGCGCTAGCCGGTGTAGATAAGCTTACGCTTATCGCCGAGCAGTCATCCGACCCGAGTCTTTCAAAGTGTCGTGATAGCGTGGGAAAAGAAAACAAGCCGAACATCTCCTTCTTTATGAGCAACGGCATTCTTTACCGTAGTTTCAAGGACAAATCGGGGAACGAGGTAGATCAAATTGTCGTTCCATCTAAGTATAGAATTGCATTACTCGAGCTTGCTCACGGAGAAGGGTGGTCGGGACACCTAGGAATCACAAAGACCAAGTGCAGGCTTTTGGCAGAATATTATTGGCCGGGCTGCTTTAAGGAGGCTGAGCAATTCGTCCGTTCTTGCGACACCTGCCAAAGAACAGGACGACCAAACGAGCGCCGAAAGGCGCCTCTCACACTAGTGCCCATAATCACGGAACCTTTCAAAAGGCTAGTGATAGACGTCGTAGGACCCCTACCTACAACTAAGACGGGTTTTAGGTACCTTCTAACGATATTATGCCCAGCCAGCAAGTTCCCAGAAGCCGTTCCAATGAAAGAGCAGACATCGGTCGAAGTAGTAGATAACTTGCTCTCGGTCTTTTCTCGGATCGGGTTTCCTAGTGAAATTCAATGTGATCTGGGTAGCGTTTTTACCAGTGCTCTAACAACCAGCTTTTTCGAGAGGTGTGGCATTAAGATTGTTCACAGTTCTGTAAGCCACCCGCAAAGTAACAGCGTAGAGAGAGCGCACTCGGTAATGAAGCGCATTCTCAGGGCCCTTTGTCACGAACAGAAAAAAGAGTGGGACTTGGCATTGCCCGCTATGCTTTTCGCGTTGCGAACCGTTGCTCACGAGTCAACTGGTTTCACGCCAGCGGAACTGGTCTATGGACGCAATTTGCGTTCACCTTTGCGGTTGCTGCGCGAGGGCTGGGAGGGTGAAGCCGAGAACCCAACAGTGGTGGAGTATGTGCTTTCCTTACTAAACCGTCTCCACAAAACGCGTGAGCTAGTTGAGGCGAACCTGGGAAAAGCGCAATCGCGAGGTAAAACCTACTATGACAAAAACAGCCGCCTCCGAACGTTTAAGGTGGGTGACCAAGTTCTACTTTTGAGGTCTTCTAAGGCTCATAAGTTGGAATTGCAATGGGAAGGACCAGCAACGGTCCAGCAGAGGCTATCCGAGACAAATTACGTGGTAAAACTGCCAGGTCGCAGAAAAGAGGTCCGCATATACCATTGCAACCTCATGAAGCCGTACGTGGAAAGGGTGCAAGTAGTCAGCATTGCACTAAACCAACCAGAGGAAATTCCTACACGAATTCCTGAGCTGGGAAAAACCGACGGGATCCTGACAATCGCCGAAGTCGTAGAGGCCGCAGTCGATAAGACGCTCACCCAAAACCAGTTTTCGGATCTTACGGCATTAATTGGCAAATACCAAAAATTGTTTTCAACTATTCCCGGAAGAACGAGTCTGGTCGAACATGACATCGAAGTGAAGACTCGGTCAAATATTCAGTGTAAGGCCTATCGCTTTTCCCCCCGCCAAGAAAAGCTATTAAAAGAGTGCGTAGATCAAATGCTAGAGCTAGGGTTGATTGAGCGGTGCGAGAGCGACTTCGTGTCTCCTATGATTCTGGTAGAGACTCCAGGAAAAGAACCTCGTCCCTGTGTGGACTACCGAAAGTTAAACGCGGTAACGGTAACAAAAGTCTACCCAATCCCTAATATCGAAACTTGCATTGAGAAAGTAAGCAAAGCCAAGTTTATCTCAACCATCGACCTCGTTAGAGGTTACTGGCAAGTGCCACTTACCGCGAACGCCAGCAACCTTGCCGCCTTCATGACCCCGTTTGGTGTTTTTAAACCGCTTGTCCTGAGCTTTGGACTGAAAAACGCACCCTATGCGTTTTCGAGACTGATGAATCTGGTACTGGACGGAACAGAGTCTTTTGCGTTGCCATACCTAGACGACGTCGCTATATTTTCGGACACGTGGAGAGAGCACGTTCAGCACCTAGAACAGGTGTTCTCGCGCCTGCAAGACGCAGGACTTACAGTCAAGGCGAAAAAGTGTAAGTTTGGCGGAGGCGAAGTATCGTATCTCGGACACGTAGTCGGTCAAGGAAGGAGACGTCCACAAGAACTCAAGGTTCAGGCCGTTAAAGAGTTTCCCTTGCCGCAAACAAAAAAAGATCTGATGTCCTTTATCGGACTGGTGAATTACTACCACCAATACATTCCCCAGTTCTCTGAAAAGGCGAGTCCCCTGACGGATGCGCTCAAGAAAACTGAGCCCACTAAGATCGAATGGGACGATCGCAAGATAAAGGCGTTTGAGGCTCTTAAGTTAGCCTTGGCGACTCAGCCCGTATTAGTCAGCCCTGACTACACAAGACCCTTCTTAGTGCAGTGCGACGCCAGCGAAAAAGGACTCGGCGTCGTTCTTAGCCAAGAAAATGAAGGGGAAGAGCACCCCGTTTTGTTTGCCAGCAGGAAGCTAACTGCAAGGGAGCAAGCCTACAGTACCATCGAAAAAGAATGCGCTTGTCTCGTATGGGCTGTAGAAAAGCTTCGCTGCTATCTCTATGGTTCGGAGTTTATTTTAATTACAGATCATAGACCGCTCACATGGCTTCAGCAGCTGTCCCCCAAAAACGGTCGCTTGTTACGCTGGAGCTTGACCCTCCAGGAATATTCTTTCTTGGTTCGACATAAAAAAGGAAAGCTTCATGCGAACGCAGATTGTCTGAGCCGAGCGCTCTAACCGGCGCACAGTGCGATTTTCTGTTTCTTTTGTCTCATCTGCACATTTGTAAATAGTTCCATTCAATTTCATTCATTAGCTGTCTATTCCCGAAAGATCGGGAACGATATTTTCAAAAAATTCTGGCTGCGTTTGGGGCATATTTTGTAAGCTATTTCTTTTGAATAATTCGTGCTCTCGGTGAGTGGAAAGGGCGTTTCGGGTGCCTCCGCAGTTTCTGTGGTGCTTGGTTGTTGTTGGCCCTTCTCATTCCCCACAGAAGCACGACGGACCTCTGTTGTCATCCCGACGTCCTGGCACCGACGGCACGTGACAGCCGCTGCTACTCCTGGGCCGCTGGCGACTTTGGCTCATGGTCGCAAGGAACGCCATCACCGCTCCTTCCTGCGCCTCTTGGACCGCACAGTCGACGCTTCCGACCAGTCAAGGACACTGAAAACTGCAGTGACGGTGTTGGGCCGCGCGTCGACGCTTCCGCCCAGTTTCGCAGACGGTGTTGGGCCCTGCGTCTCCAGGACTTCCCGCCCTTTGGATCAGCGCAAGCTGAACCTGTATTCGCTGCGAAGGTTTCTTCGAGCAACGACTGTGAAGTTCTGCGCAAGCAGCACGAGGACTACGCCGTTCGTTTGTCTGTCGAACATTTCCAAGGACGTGCTTGAAACCTGGAGAGTGGCGGGAAAATTGTTTTATGCGGTTTCGCCCTAAAAGGGGGAGGAGTTGTTACGATGCGATGTTATCGCTTATCGCTGTCGCGGCCGCAGCAGAACTGCTGAGTCAGGGGGCGTACCTCTGGTGCTTGCTGCCGATATAAGCGGCATCGCCGGCAAGCTTTGTGCTTCTTTTGGTTCCGGCTGCCGAACAATAAACGCTGCCAAATAAACGTCGGTCTCCGGATTCGTCGATTCTCCCGGAGAAACGTAACAGCGGAACTGACCAGCAATGAACAGGACACATTTTGCTAAACAATTTGTTGGAGCATAGGTGTACTATGCTGCATAAATTTCCATAGAACTATGTGTGGGTGGCACAAGAAATGAGAGGGGGTTTAACGCTTTGCAGAGTAGTGCGAGAGAGTCGCATGAGCTGCCTGTGCTGCAAAGCATGCGATCTCGGCCGCTGTCCAGAGCAATGAGTGAAGAATGTGGAATCACTGCCTGCCGAGAGCGGTGTCTATCGCCGTTTCAATCGGACAGGAGCGCGTTGCGCTGAAGCGAGCAAGCCAGCAGATAAGAGAGGATGCGCGAGTGCACTAGCTCGCGGTTTCTCGGCATCAGGTGGCACGCTGCTCGGGGAGCGCAGTCGATGACAGATTCGGATCTAAAGCCGCCATGTGATCTAAGCATAGTGTTTTAACATAGAACTACATCTTTCTCGATCCTTGGAAGGGGTGTAAAGTTGGGAAGTCGATGTCACGAAAAGTAGGCCACGGAAGTGACGTCACACAGGTAACAGCGAAGCGCCAACTGAATCGCAACGCCGCGCTCTCTGAGGGCGCGCCGCCTGTTGCCGAGAGCTGCGTAGTGCACACGCTCATGCTTTCTTGTCTGCTGGTTTGCTCGCTTCAATGCGATGCACTCCTGTATGATTGAAGAGGCGATAGATGCCCCTCCGGCAGCCGTGATTCCACAATCTTCGCTCATTGCCCTGGACAGCGGTCGAGCTTGCGTGCTCTGCAAACCGGGCAGTTCACGTGACTCGGCGAAGCGTTAAAAACAATCCCATGCAATTCTGCATATGCGCCTCTAAGACGGCGGTGCGGGTGGCTGCACAGTTGCCTCTATTGAACTCTGAACCACGGGCATTCGCTTCTTGCGCACCCAGCATCGTCATGCGGCAGGAGCCCGTGGACGTTTCTGCAGCCGCAGCCGTAGTTCTATGGAAATTTATGCAGCATGGTAAACCCATGCACCAACCAACTTTTTCACAAGTACCGCCAACCGTTGTTGTGCAAACGTGCAAGACACGTGCCACGAGCTGGTGCTTCGCCACCGTTCGCTTCCAAGAGCTGCTGATTTCAGTGCTGCACCGCCATTTACTTCCAAGGGCTGTTCGAGACACGGGCCTCGTGCACTGGTGCATGTGACGCTACTTGCAAGACAAACGCAAACACATCGAGGGGCTTTAATTCAGTCTAAAGCGCTTTCGGTTTATCTGTGTGACATCACTTCTGTGAACAAGTTTTCGTGACATTGACTTCCCAAGAATGGCTAGTTGCGCTAGTTGGTGTTGTATCATTATATAATACGCCAAAACACGAACGCAAACGAAGAGAGAAATGAACAGGACGCAGCGTAAGTTGAAAGTTACGCCGCGTCCTGTCCAGTTCTCCCTTCGTTTTCATCCGTGTTGTTTTGGCGTATTATACCATGACTTCCCAACTTTGCACACCCCCAAGCACGGAGAAAGACGTAGTTCTACGTCAAAATGCATTCTATGCTAGGCCACAGCTTGAGCAACACTATAGTAACCCTAAGGAGAAAGTCTATCCGGGCGCAAGGTTTTTATATCAGCCTCCGAAATTACGAGCTCCCTGTTAGTAAAAACGATAGGTAGTCGGTATGCTCCATACAAAGGCACATATGCATATTTCACTAACCTAAGGCAGCAATTTCCTGTTGTAGCCCTGCAGCAGCTCCCCGATGTAGTGGTTCATTGAACTGAACCTCTTCTCAGGCGCCTGTGCTGTTGGCCGGCTAAAAATAAAATGCTTGAAGGCACCTAAATGAAAGGGAACAAAAGCAATTTATTAGCTGGTGGATAAATGTTCTATATTGTTAGAGGCGGGGTTTGAGCCGCACGTCCGGGAGCTTCCTGGCTCGTGACGACGACCATTCCCCGAAGTGAAGAACCCAGGGGTCCAGTGGAGGTGGGAGAATTGGTAACGTAACGAACGGTTTAATTACATGGTTGCGATACAGTCGTCAAATCCGAGAGAACTCCTGAGCAGCCTCGCGCTCCGCCTTATATAGGGGTCCGTTTTCTCCCTCACTCCCCGCCAGGGCAGCAAGTGCGCAGCAGCAACCCGCCGTCAAGTGCGTCGTAGCAAGGTCCGCCGCGTCGTAGCCAGAAGTGCGTCGTAGCCATGGTCCTCCGCAATTAGGTCATGCCTCTCTCCCTTTCCTGAGCGCGCCAAGCCCCACGCACGCACACACGTCCCGTTGACGTCACGGACTCGTTGAGACCTGTCTCCGCAGTTAGGTCCGGCCTCTCTCCCCTTCCGGAGCGCACCAAGCCGCACGCACGCACACACGTCCCGTTGACGTCACGGGCGCGTTGAGACCTGTCTCCGCAGGCGCAGACACGTAGGCGCCGGTTCCGTACTCGTCGGGACTCGTTTCGCGTAGGCCCCGTCCAGCAGGCGACGTTCCCGGACTGGTCATGACTCGTTTCCGCAGCGTTGAAACTCGGAAGAAGGTCGCCGAAGGTTCCATTCTTAACAGCCCCTCCGGGGCCAGGGAAACCTCGAAAGGCCGGTGGTACGATCGCTGGCCTGAAGAGGTGGGCTTGGAGTAGGCCTTGAGAAGACGCTGCAAGCACCCAACAAACTCCCAAACCTCTTACAACGGAGGCATTAGCGGAAACGTCCCACAACACCACGCCACACAGCAGCCAAACGCTCGGAATTCGCCAGAGACCCGCCAGACTGGACTACGGATTACAAAAATTTGCAAAAAAAACTACAAATTTAAAACCTTAGGACAATTGCGGGTATCGAGACCCGCTGTCGCCAAAACAAAACTCATTTTTCCAACGAGGTCACAATGAACAAAATACAAAAGACAAAAACTCTTTGCAATTTGTGAGGTCCTTTTGGGGTTTTAACGAAGTGCCCCCACTTAGATCCTCATTCCCGTGGATGACGAAGACCTCTGAGATCATCCCTACTGTTTTTCGTGATGCCAGAAAAATCTGCTCAACCCATCGGCATTGCCGTTAAATTTGCCTTTCCTTTTTCTTGCCCTGAAGTCGTAGTGATCGATTTTCACGTGATTTCTAGACGTGAAAATGCGGTCCTTATAGCGCCGATAAAACAATCCGCCTTTTTCATGCCCCGTTACATTGGTCCTAGCAATCTCCTGAGCTGTACCGCGAAACCCTGACACACTAGGGTCGCTCTTCTGCTCGACTGTCAAAGACACTCTGTCTACTCGTAGCAGAGGACCAAAGTTACGTGACGCCGGAGCTACGAGAGATCTTTCACTGATCCCGTCTTCCTCCGCCTTTTTCGCCGGTTCGTTGGGACGGCGTACACTTTCTAGTGCTACGAGGTCAGGCTGTTCTACAACCTGGTCCCTCTCATCCCGTTTCTCTGCCTCGAGCTCTGGGAGTGCCTGCTCCCCGACAGCTGCCTCTGGCTCTGGATCACTCGTCAACAAAGGGGCGAGCTGACGCGATTTGGACCTCGTACCTGACTGAACTAGTCCCTCTCCCAGTTGTTGACCCCTCTCGCGCAGCAGGAATTCTGACCGGTTAGAAAACAAATAAGGATACTCCAACGGGACTGTTTGCGAGACAGCCGCCTCTGTCACCAGCTCTCCGAACGGGCCAGTTATCCTTACTGTCGCCATAGGCAGACAGACACTGTGCTTTTCGAGCAGCTGCTTGATCCAAACTACCTTTCCAGTAAAATCGGATGTCGTTACATACGACGGATGAACAACGTCCATCGTCGCTGCACTGTCCCGAAGCACCCTGCACGGCTTTCCGTTTACCTGGAGCTCGTGAAGATAGGGACGAAGGAGCTCCAGGTCCTCGTCACTACCGGTCACGGTCGAGAACACAACCCGCGGTTTCTTACATCTGGCCGCTGTGTGTCCCGGCTCCTGACAGTTGTAGCACAGGAACGGCTTCCTAGCCTCGAACTGCCCTGTTTGGCTTTTCCGCGCCTCGTCTCCGTTCGAGTGTTCTGCGCTCTTTTCTGGGACCTTTTGTCCTGCTTCGGGCTTCTCGGGCCCGTTTTCTCGCGAGCCGTTTCCCTGTCGGAAGGTCTTGCGCTGATCGCTCCGGCCGGGTTCGCTTTCCTCTCCGCTCAGCTTTCTACGCGTTGCGTACTCTTCGGCTAGCTCAGCGGCCCTTTCGACAGTGTCGACTCCTACCCTGTCCTGCACCCAGAGCTTGACTGACTGCGGAATGCTACGAAAGAACTGTTCGAGGCACACACACTCGACTACCTTGTCTCGGCTTTCGTACACTTCCTCGCTCTTCAACCATTCTATCAAATTGGTTTTAAGCCCGTAAGCGAATTCCGAGTAGCCCTCGCTGCTCTTTTTGGATGCGTTTCTAAACCTTTGACGGAACGCCTCGGCAGAAAGGCGGTACCGTTTCAAAAGGCTGGACTTCACCTTGTCGTAGTCGTCCGCGTCTCCAGCACTAAGGCGCGCGACAACCTCTGCAGCCTCACAGGGCAACAAAGTCAAAAGCCGTTGCGGCCACGTTTCTGGGGCGAAGCTCAACTTCTCACATGTCCTCTCAAAGTTCACTAAGAACAGGCCCACGTCTTCCCCAACTTTAAACGGCTGCATGAGCTTCTTCATTTGATACGACTCGGTCTCACTTGCTCGCACCGGAGCCCCAACTCTACTGTTCTGTGAGTTTAATCGCTGTTGTTCAATTTCGAGCTCTAGCCTTTTCAGCGCTCGCTCCTCTGTCGCAACCTGCGCTCGTTCCTCTCTCGCTGCAGCCTGCTCTCGTTCCTCTCTCGCTGCAGCCTGTTCTCGTTCCTCTCTCGCTGCAGCCTGCTCTCGTTCTCGTTCTCGTTCCTCTCTCGCTGCAGCCTGCTCCCGCTCTCGTTCCTCTCTCGCTGCAGTCCTGCGCTCGTTCCTCTCTCGCTGCAGCCTGCTCCTGCTCCTCTCTCGCTGCAGCCTGCTCTCGTTCTCGTTCCTCTCTCGCTGCAGCCTCGCTCTTAGCGTTCAGAAGCAGTTCCCACGCAATTTTAATTTCCTCTACTTCTGCGCTCTCTGAAATCGCTTTACTGATCTCAGATTTCTTCATCTTTTGCTCCACCTCCACACCCAATTCTTCACATAAACAGAATAAATCTGTTCTCAGTAACCTCATTAGATCCATGATCGCTGCTCTTTAGCTTTGGCTTTGTTCTAAAACTTGTCGCGAGGTTGTACCTAAACCTAGCGCACGAGTCAAACACTAAGGATTACCAGCAGTTCAAAATTAATTACCCATAATCTGAAGCCTGGCGAATCTCAAAGCAAAGTCCAAACGCTCACCCGCAGATGTAGCACGATGTCGCATGGTCCGATCCCAACCGCTGCCAACCAGTTGTTAGAGGCGGGGTTTGAGCCGCACGTCCGGGAGCTTCCTGGCTCGTGACGACGACCATTCCCCGAAGTGAAGAACCCAGGGGTCCAGTGGAGGTGGGAGAATTGGTAACGTAACGAACGGTTTAATTACATGGTTGCGATACAGTCGTCAAATCCGAGAGAACTCCTGAGCAGCCTCGCGCTCCGCCTTATATAGGGGTCCGTTTTCTCCCTCACTCCCCGCCAGGGCAGCAAGTGCGCAGCAGCAACCCGCCGTCAAGTGCGTCGTAGCAAGGTCCGCCGCGTCGTAGCCAGAAGTGCGTCGTAGCCATGGTCCTCCGCAATTAGGTCATGCCTCTCTCCCTTTCCTGAGCGCGCCAAGCCCCACGCACGCACACACGTCCCGTTGACGTCACGGACTCGTTGAGACCTGTCTCCGCAGTTAGGTCCGGCCTCTCTCCCCTTCCGGAGCGCACCAAGCCGCACGCACGCACACACGTCCCGTTGACGTCACGGGCGCGTTGAGACCTGTCTCCGCAGGCGCAGACACGTAGGCGCCGGTTCCGTACTCGTCGGGACTCGTTTCGCGTAGGCCCCGTCCAGCAGGCGACGTTCCCGGACTGGTCATGACTCGTTTCCGCAGCGTTGAAACTCGGAAGAAGGTCGCCGAAGGTTCCATTCTTAACAATATTAAATTCTGTAGAGTATAAACGCTTTCAGGCAACCTGTGATGGATGCCACTATCTCGCCATTGCCAACCTTCAGTATCTTGCTACTGCTCTGTGATATCTGCTGTACCAGCAGAGATCAGCAGTACGTGATAAAAATAAACAGCTAAAAATGAGGACACAAACACACACAGACAACAGGACAAGTCTGTACTCGCAACTGAATAATTTAACATAACAGTATAAAAAAGACATAAAATGTAGCTCAATAAATTGAAACACACAAAACCATACTTGCCAACCAGGTGTCATGTTGTGATCTAGATATTGCGCCCTTACACAACCTGATATTTTTTTCGCAGGAAAGACGAGTCCCTTCCAGACAGCGCCAACGAAGGTTTGCTGACACACAAATTGCCCATGACTGTTAATTAAAAAGGCGTCTATATTCTCCCTTGTCACTGTATCCTTGTATGCCCCCAGGATGGTGACAGTGCTAAAATCAGGCTTACAAATAGAGCTTCTGCAATGTATAGGCAGGCAGAAGCCCTCCCACCGTGGCTCCTAGCGAAAAGGCATGCTCTCTAAATCTGTCCTTTAGAAATCTACCTGTCTGTCCCACATAACATCTATTACACGACAATGTAACCTTATACACCACACAGGAAACACGTCGCACTAAAGGTTTTCTGCACGCCTTAGTGCACACTGCCTTTCAACATAAGTACCTGCACCAACCCTAGAGCATATCAGTCTTATTTTCTCGGGTGCCAAGAATGTTGCAGGTATCGGATACCTGCCTCCAATTTGTTTATGGTCATGGGACACCCGGTGAAGGTAAAGGGGCACCACCATGAGTTTTTTTTCGCTTAACGCCTTCACCCTCTCTACACCCCTGGCTCCTCTTGGAAGGGTGCCTGCCACTTCCACGTAGAGAGCCGAAGGAAACACCGACTCCTTAAGTCAACCAGCTTGCGTCACAAAACTTTTGTCTATCTTGTGGGCACAATTTCTTGAGGGCATACCCAAGACAAGTAACCGCAATGGCCTTCTTGACTCTCTTGATCTCTGCGCCCCAGGAAATAAGACGGATATGCTCTAGGGTTGGTGCAAACGCTGATAAGTGTTCGAAGGCAAAGTGCACTAAGGCGCACAAAACATTTACTGTGTGGTGTATAATGTTCCATTGTCATGTAATAGATGTTGTGTGGGACAGACAGGACGATGTCTAAGTGACAGATTAAGAGAGCATGCCGTTTTGTTAGAAGCCACGAACGGAGTGCCTCTGCCTATTCATTGCAGAAGCTATGTGTGTAGGCTTGATTTTAGTAGGGTCATCATCCTGGGGGCACACAAGGATAGGGTGACCGGGAAGATTATAGAGTACCTTTTTTTATTAATACGAAAGCATTAACCGTCCCATGGAGTGAGCCGACGTCATCAGCCGCACCAAACGCCAGATTGGCGCGGCTGATGACGGGTCCCGAAGCCGCGACTGAGACATCGCAGGTTTGAAACCATGCAAAAAGCCATGCAAAACAGCAGTAGTATGAAGCCACTGTGCGTCAGTTTCAATTAGCGCCACCCCACAGCGCTGCGTGCTTGCGCCGGAGCAGAAACGGCCGCGGCGCCCACTGATCCTTTCAGCCGTTTCTGCTCTGGCGCGAGCACGCAGCGACGAGAGGATCATAAGCGGCCTCGGTGCCAAGAAAATCAGAAGCGGCCTTGGTGCCAAGGGGGTCAGAAGTGGCCCCGGCGCAAAGAACGACATTCACGCTTTCGCATTCACAGCTCGTAAGAAGGGCATAGGTGTACATCGAACATTTTAACAGTCATGGGCAATTGTTTGTCAGCAAACCTTTGTTGGCCAAGTCAGGGAAGGAACTGTTGTTCCTGCGGGAAAATATGAGTTAGGTTGTGTAAGGGTGTGATATCCAGATTATGACATGATACCCGGCTGGCAAGTGTGGCCATACTGTGAATCTATTGAGCTACTTTGTAGTTCTTTTTATGCCGTTTCTTCTAGTAAATTATTCAGTTCAAGTGCAGCCTTGTTCTGTCGTGTTTCTTTTTGTCACCTTCGTTTCCTAAGCTATTTATTCCCATCATGTATGGTACAAGATTATGACTTAGGCCTCATAGGTATCGTGCCACAAGCAGTCTTGGAAGATCAAAATTTCTAGTTTATAATGCACCGCTTCAGTATTCCCGGGCAGCCCTATAGCACAAATTACACGGCCATTACATTAATTCTAAGGAAGAAGGAAATTTATAATGTGGAAGACGTCTTTCCTTGGACATTTTCTTTGCAAGTCGAACAGGGTGAATGAATATTGATTTGACAGTTGGGTGTGAGTGAACTACATTAGCACACTTACTTTCAACTGCCTGAAGCTTCGTCGGTGTCAGCCCATGCTTTGCAGTCCCGCCAAACTTGATGTATCGACGTGATACGGTCCCTGTGACACTTCTATTCTGAAGCTCGGTGGTCGTCCAGATGACCTTGCTCATATCTTTGCAGAACTTCGAATCGTTTGGGATTTCATGACAGCTATAAGGTTTTTTAACGGAACAAGCATGTTGTTTCCCAGGTCTACCTGCACATAAGTATGAATAGCATTCTTTCAGTTTTTATGCATTGAAGTAGTACCTAAAAGCGTGGTCTGGTAAGTGGGTAATTGGCATTCATATTAAGAATAGCGCAAAAAAGACGGAACAAAAAGACGAAGAAGCACACAGGAAAGGCGCTAACTGGCAACTAAAGTTTATTGAATGCTTCCAACTTTGCTATCGCCGTGCACGCGCGTAATCTCATCCCAACAAAAACATGGCGTACAGCCAAAACAGTAGAGTACAGCCTGCCCACCGCCTGTTCAAAAAGTTAGCAAAACAGCTACATCACCCTGCAGCACAAACCGAACGAGGAAAGGAAAAAGCTCCGTGTTAATATTTACAAGCTAGATAGTGTTAATGAAGCTTAAATGATAGACTTCGAGAACATGCGGCTTCTCTTGGCAACAATTACGGTTCTCACTTGCCGGGGCATTGGAAAACTTGTGGTCGTTCCCCCATGCTGGACGGTGCGCAGGTGGAAGGACGCAACAAAGGGCAAAAACCCCGTCCCTCGAACGGTCGGGGTTTTTGTGGACACCTGAGGGGAGGAGTATCCCGTGGGCTGAGCTTTTCCTGAAGCGACCGACGGCAATCAGACCAGCGGAGCTCTCCCCAAAGGGGGCTTAACATTTGGGAATGGCAAGACAACGATTATACCCCACACTCAAATACTATAATGGGGTGGGAAACAGTTCCAAGGTCTGCAAATTGGCTGCTGGACGATCTCTGGATTGTTTCTGAGCAGACAGCCAACGCCGTTTAACCCCACTCCCGCCACCGTGACTGATAATCATCCGGAAGGTCCGAAACACACGTGGCCGCGTTCCGCCACCTCGGCACCTGCCGCAGCTAGAGGTCAGAAGGGTTGACAGGTGAGGGAGAGGAGTCCTTGAGCGGTGCTTCACCTGAAGCGACTAACGCCAGCCAGACTGGCCAGGCCCCGAGCATTCGGCTAAGCCTGGGCTAATATGTCTCCCAAAGTGGCCCTATACGACTGTGAAAATGGTTCGACGAGCTTCCCACGCACTCACAAACACAGGGAGATGCGGACAAGTCATAACAACGCGGCCACAGGGTTCCCAAACACAAAGCTCGTGTCGGCAACTTACTGTTAAAAATGTCACCCGAAAGTTTGGATGCCTTCTCAAGATGGGATAGAAATCAGGAACCCAAATATTCTTCAGATAATTCAATCAGCCACTGCAGAGATTGCCAGAACCGGAAAATGACGTGGCGGCGTTAAGTTTGAGGTGCACTGTACCTTCCCTCACAACCCGTCGGAATTACTTGTCTGCCGGTGAAGCATGGTGAAAGCATTTGCACATGTATAGAAGGCATGCATGTTGGTGGGCGTTAGACCAAGCTAATATGGCATTACTTCTTTTTTAAAAAACTTGGGCTTTCTTTTAGATAACTGTTGTGCAGGCCAGACCTGCCTGTGCCCATCCAGACTACAAACCCTGCCGCAATACAGGGGCATCACATGTGATAGAGGAAACTAATTAGACGTTATAAGATGCAAGACAAAGGTAGAAAAGGACAAACACCTTTGTCTCAGGCTTTAGAATGTCGAACAGTAACCAGGCCACCAGCCTTATCACGTTGTCTACAACTAATTAGTTCAATGTAGTTCCTTCATTAAGAGCTATATCAGAAGAAGCTGTGTGGTATCTCATTGTTCTTTCGCAATCTCTGACTTGTTCACAGGTGGCCTCCTGCGCAAGTTCGTTGGACGGGTGGAGCGCCTGTACAAGAAGGGCGCACTGCATGACGTTCAACGTCCACCAGCTCCTTCATCTGCCGAAAGCAGCCGAGCAGCCGGGGCCCCTGTGAGCACACTCCGCTTTTGTGTTTGAGGGAGGCAATGGGGAGATTGTAAAGTCGGTGACATCGGCAAAGGGTATGCCACTCCAGATTGTCGAGAGGGTGGTCCTACTCCAGGAGTTGCAGCAACTCTTGAACCACATTCCATTTTCAAGCACCACGAGACAGACATGTGAAGACATGCTAGTCTATAAGAGAGTTGAGAAGTGCTACGAGTTCAACGGGGCTTCAATGCTAGGCACTCTAAAGCCGGTGGCACGTCTAACGTTTGAAGAGCAAGCATCACTAGACGAGGTTGGCATCCACTTGCCTTACAGTGTCGTGGAGTACAAGCGCTTCATTCTTGACAAGCATGTGTACCACAGTCAGCAGTACACACGGACAAAGAAAAGGGATTCGAGTATGGTAATCACAAAGAGCGGTGAGTACTGTAAAATTGTAAGAATTTTTCAAGTTCTTTCCGACTGCACACAATGCGTGTTGTTGTGCAAGAAAGTTGTCATGATTGATGGTGATGTTAGGCTCCCTGACCACATCAAAGAGTGATTTGTTTCAAAGCAGAGAACCTTCATTGCCGTCACTATTGAAGACATTCTGAGTGGATGTCTTTTCATCAACTTTGTTCACGAGGACACCGCCTATATCTGCAACATTCCAAATTTTATTGAACGTGACTGAGTAGGCGTAGAAAGCTTGTAATCAGTGTGCTGATCACAAACTGATGCAACCTTTAGCCACATTGACATGGGTGCTTATCAATTAGTGGAAATTGTTTTGTGGAATTACGTTTTGTGGACAACTTTTCATGAACACACGCTTCATCGACAGATGTTTTATCGACATGATCGTTTCTTCGACACTCGTTACGCAAATTGCGTGTTGTATGGACATTTCGTCAGGCGTGTGTTACTGGGGTGCACGTTAACCCACCCCCTGCCTGAGTTCACGCGGCTTTGCAGCGACAGCATGCGGCGGCTCATTACAAACATGTTAACCCACCTGACCGACCCGTACACGGCGCTTTGCGGCGACAGTCTCATGCAGCTTATTACACAAGAATGCTAATTAAACTGTTGATGAAACGTCGTTCGATGAACTGATTTCCACCGCACTGAACTCGCTACACGTGTGACCGCTCTGTGAGAGCTTCGGCTCCGAGATAACGAGGAAAGTTCTCTGAAGTTTCAAATCTCGGGTAGTTAACAAAAAGGTCAGAATGCTTTGTTGTTGTCTTGTTGACTAGGCTGCTTAAAGGGATACTGAACTGAAATTTCGAGCTCACAAAACAGGGCTGCATGGATGGGCGGGACGCTGCAAAACCCAAAAACATCAGTCATACAGCGATATCTCCAACGGATCGCCGTATTTTCGGAAAAGAAGTTTGCGATTGAACACGGCCGGCGAGGCTATGCACGTCACGATTCCCATTCTCTCTGCTCCTCGCTACGTTCCGTCGAATTGGTGAATCGAAGCGAGGAGGAGAAGCGAGGCCGATTCCCCTCATTCTCAAATTTTCCCGGAGGACAGTGACGTTGAAGACCTCGCTTCATCGCATCTTTCTCTTCCAAAAGTACGGCCATCCGTTTGAGATATCGATGTATGACTGATGTTTTGAAGTTCGTAGCGTCCCTTCAACGCTTCTGCGGCCTTATTTTGCGAATTCCAAATTTCGGTTCAGTATCCCTTTAAAGGAGAGTGTGTCGTGACTGGTTGTAACTCGTGGAGTTAATATGTGTCTTGAGAAGCATGCACTCATGTTTCCATTGACAAGGCTGCTCAATAGCTTGTCTTGTATTGTCCATATTTGTTTTTGTTCTGTGAAGCACTCATTCGGGGTTATTATATTTACTGCGATACTTCAAACACGCGGCCTACGAGTGTCGTGAAGAATTGAAATGTGATGAGTGAATTTTGTCTATATGTGTTGTATATATATGTTTGTTGTATATATATATTGTTGTATATATATATTGTATATACAGGGTGTCACAAAAGAAAATTTACACGGTCTTTTTTACCGCAAAAATGAACTAGGCATCGCAGAACGCTCATTCTCCGCCGAAAAGTAGAGCTAGAGGTCACAACCAGATGCCAAAGTTTCAGCCCAATCCGATAACTTAATCAAAAGTTATAAGTGATTTTCTGATAATTTCAATGGGAAAATGGAGCCCATTTTTTGCCCGTTTTCGGTTTCTGGTGCCATAGAGCCCCATGTGTTTGAAAACTCCGTCGGCCGCCATTTTCCCATTGAAATTTTCAGAAAATCACTTATAACTTTTGATTAAGTTATCGGATCGGGCTGAAACTTGGGCATCTGGTTGTGACCTCTAGCTCTACCTTTGGGCGGAGAATGAACGTTCGGCGATGCCTAGTTTATTTTTGTGGTAAAAAGACCGTGTAAATTTTCTTTTGTGACACTCTGTATATGTTTAGATTCCCTATGCATATTAAACATAAACCTTGTGCGTTCATTTTCTTGTGTTTGCAACCCAGTATATCTTAATATTAAACTCACACATTCTCAACCTTTGTTTCTTGTGTGCATTTCTCTTGTCCAGTGGGTTGTTTAATATTCTTATAAATCATTCACATAACCATAGGCGTAGACTTCGGGGGGGGGGGTATCGGGGCTCGTGCCCCCCTGGTGAGATCCGGGGGGGGGCAGAGCGCCCTCCCCCTTCGGGCCCGGGCCATGATCTTTACCGAGATGCTGTTTACGTGCCGCGTGACGAGCTTCTATTAGTGGCATGCAAACAAAACACCCACGTTGCCTTTATTGACAAGATACACGGGAAATGGGATCCCAGCGTGCTTTCGTTAGCTTCAATCCCCAGTTCTGGCGAAAAGGTAACGCGCAGCACCACACACCCCGGAGAACTTCTCAGCCCCCCCCTCCCCCCCCTTGGGAAAATGGAAAGTCTACGCCGCTGCACATAACAAATGAGCTCACTTATCTAACATCAATTATTTGAGAATGGTAAAAGACTATAGTTTCTTCGCCTAAATTCCGTGAAGTATAAGATGTGCGCGTCAATCCATTGCATTAAAATTGAAATAATTTCTCAGCATTCAGCCCACAAATGCAAGCGATAACTTGTGGGTTCCACTCGGATATAACAGCTGCCTCGTGGAACGGGTGAGGAGCAAACGATGAA
Source organism: Ixodes ricinus (assembly GCA_037355805.1). NCBI lineage: Eukaryota > Metazoa > Arthropoda > Arachnida > Ixodida > Ixodidae > Ixodes > Ixodes ricinus. Next base: position 17,904 of record JAZHYW010009322.1, on the reverse strand, counting down.
GTTCACAAAAATGAGCTCGCACCATTCCAGTATTTATACATTCACGGGCCAGCACGACATGTTTGCAGCGTCTGAAAGCAGGCTAATCGCGCGCCATATGCGCACGCTCGCGAACACTGGAGTTGGCACCGGCCAGACGCTCGGCTTGCCCCCGAGCGAAGGGGCACTCGGCGCGAGCTCATGGTTTGAGTGCTGCAACGGGGCGCGTCCTCTCGCAATGTTCGATGTTTTTGTAGCGACGTGTGCGCGCGCTGCCTTCGCTGCGTCTTGACTTGAGGTGAAACCGGGTCTACGAAGTAGATTCTTTCACGCGGTCGCGTCTTCTACGAGAGAGATTCGAGCTGAATAAGTAAATTGAGGCAACAAAGAGCGCCAAATTTGAGAAGTTCTGAATATCGGCTCGCAAACGCGACGCGGCGCGCGTTTAGCGAGCCGCGTCGCGTTCATTGCGGTTGCAGTACAACCGAACATCAGCACAATTAAAATATAAATATAATTACTTGCGTTTTTACGCGGACGATTTGATAACGATGAACCGGCTTTCCCGGCCGTTCGGAAACAGGCTGCCACGGCTGAAACAGGCGTGCCCGTGCCGTTCAGTATCAAACGGGCTCCGGGGAGCCGTATGATTAAACCGGCGCAGCTTGCCGGTCACCGGGCGCCAGTTTCTGCAACATGGTCACCCGCATGAACAAAACGTCGCGATCAAGTTTGCCCAAGCTTGAAGCGTCCCATTTGGACCAAACGGAGTGCGCCCATTTACCCAGACGAGTGCACCCATTCGCCCAAGCGGTAGGCTCCCATGGCTGATAGGGGTGACCCATTTGAGCCGTACAGCCGACCCCTTTGAGTAAACAGGCGACCGGTATGGCTAAACTATTACCGGTATTAACCCGTTGTACTTTCATGTACGGGTGCCAAATGTTTTTTTTCAGTAGGGTAGTGGATAGATACCTGGCTCTCACCAAGAGGCCCGGGTTCGATTCCCGGCGTCGGAAGGGCAGGGTCTCATGGTGTAACGGTTAGCACTCTGGACTCTGAATCCAGCAATCCGAGTTCAAATCTCGGTGAGACCTCTCTTTGAACTTCGCGTATTACTGCCGCTGCCGATAAAAGGCACGCTTGTTTCTGGTTTTCCAGATCCGGCGTGGTCTAGTGGCTAGGATACCTGGCTCTCACCCAGGAGGCCCGGGTTCGATTCCCGGCGTCGGAAGGGCAGGGTCTCATGGTGTAATGGTTAGCACTCTGGACTCTGAATCCAGCAATCCGAGTTCAAATCTCGGTGAGACCTCTCTTTTGAACTTCTCGCGTATTATGTGCCGCTGCCGATAAAAGGCACGCTTCTTTCAGGTACTTCCGATCCGGCGTGGTCTAGTGGCTAGGATACCTGGCTCTCACCCAGGAGGCCCGGGTTCGATTCCCGGCGTCGGAAGGGCAGGGTCTCATGGTGTAACGGTTAGCACTCTGGACTCTGAATCCAGCAATCCGAGTTCAAATCTCGGTGAGACCTCTCTTTTGAACTTCTCGCGTATTATGTGCCGCTGCCGATAAAAGGCACGCTTGTTTCTGGTACTCCCGATCCGGCGTGGTCTAGTGGCTGATTCCATTTCCTGCCACCGGCGTGAGCAGACGTGGAATGTCGAGCTCCTCCGGAGCGGTTTCAGCGGCCCTTGGCCGCGGTAACAGGAACATGGCTTCTGCCGAACAAGACTACCAAGTTATCCTGCCAACGCTTCCAACAGGTACAACAATTTTGAATACTGCTTTTTTGCACGCCGATGTGACCATGAGGCCATACCGTCTGGAACATTTTCGCGACGCCCTGGCTGGCCTGGCGCTGCTCCCCGAGGTGGTCGCCTTGGGGGCCTACCAGTACAACCACGTTTGGGCCGTCACTTTCAAGAGCGTCGAGGGCAAGAAAAACTGCTCGCCGCCGGGGACGTCACAGTCAAGGAGGGACGGTGCGTCGTTGTCGACCCAAGCAACCAGGACACGCGTCTGAAGCTCCACTGGCTGCTGCACCACGTCCCGGACGACGAAGTGCGAGTGGCCTTGGCGCCCTACGGAAAGGTGACGGAAGTCGCCAGAGACATGTGGCGGGCCCAGGGGTGCGCCGGCATGGCGTCCACGACGCGCTCGGTGTCCATCAGGCTCAAGGCCGGAGTCACCGTGGACTCCCTCCCTCATCAGCTGCGTGTCGCTGGGGACCTGGCGCTCGTGGTTGTACCGGGCAGGGCGCCGCTGTGCCTCCGGTGCCGAGGGAAAGGCCACATTCGTCGAGAGTGTCGTGTGCCGCGTTGTGCTCTCTGTCGGCGCTTCGGCCACGAAGACAGCCAATGCGTAAGGACGTACGCAAGCGTCACGGGGCCCGTGGGGAATGAGGACACGTCCGAGCTACTCATGGATGTGGTCGAGTCCCAAGAGGCGGCCGGCGGCGGGGGTGGCGAGCCTCCCACAGAGGCGACGCCCACCGAGCTTTCCGCCGGGGGCAGGGCCGACAGCGGGAGCGACGGTGAGCGGCGCCTTCGGCCTGAGGCGCAGCCTGAGGGCGATACCCCGGCGTCGGAAGGTGTCACAGAGACCGCAGCTTCGGCTGTGGCGGCGACGCCCAGCGAGGAGTCGGAAGCCATGAGCGTCGAGGAGACAGGCTCCAGCGGCGCAGTCCCCAAGCGGGCTCGCGAAGACGTCGACGAAGGTCTAACCGTAAGTGCGGCCCTTCCCGAGGAACCGCCCCGAAAAGCGGCTCCTGTGCGTCGGGCAAGCCTCAAGCCTAAGCCCAACATCCCTCCGGAGAGGCGACCACCAGCGACACCGCCCCCGTAGACGCGATGGCTCGTTCTTTTGTTGGCACCTTTTCTCGGAGTGGAAACCGACAGGACTCCGAGGGGACGATGTCCTCGTGCCGCCGCTTTGTGGCCCGAACTTTCGGCGAACCCTTTCGTCGGACCCACCGGGCGGCACACCGGGACTGTGAGTCTGTCGTCGTTTTTCAGCGACTTGAGGTGAGCACCATGCGGCCCGTTTGATCTAGTTTTTGATGGCAGTAAGCCTTGAGACAGCGCTTCGCGTCGCCACGCTGAACGTGCGAGGCCTGGGAGCAAGGCGGCGGCAGTACCAGCTGAGCCGCCTTTTCCTGGAAAACGACCTTGACGTAGTCGCTGTCCAAGAGACAAAGGTGGAAGGCGAAGAGCAGACGGACCGCATGGTGCAACCTTTCAGATCGCGATACAATGTATGTGTGTGCCACTCTGTTGGTACATCAGGGGGTTGTGCTCTTTTTTTGCGTAATTCTTTGGGAATTGTGGAAGAAACAGTGATTGTTTGTGAATCAGGTCGCTTGATTGTTTGTGATTTTTCTTTTTCGGGGTTGCAGTGGCGAGCTATCTGCGTTTATGCGCCAAACCGGGAGTGTGATAGGAGAATGTTTTTTGAACGCGTTGCATTTTACCTAAACTGTGAAAGATTTGTTATTTTTTGGGGTGATTTTAACTGCGTCTGCGCAATAGAAGACAGGGCGCGACAGCTGCCGCTTCGGGACCAGAGTGCTTTATTTTTGAACTCGTTAGTGCAGGAGTGCAATTTAGAGGACGTCGGGTTTGTTTTGTCGAAGGCAGATTTTCCCCAGTTTACACACTTCCAACGCGAGAGTCACGCGAGGCTAGATAGAGCGTATATCTCCGCAGCCCTGGTTCCACTGTGCGAAAATTACGAAGTCAAACACGTTTCTTTCAGTGATCATAGCCTGGTAATGTTTTCAATCGGATCGAAGGAAACAAAAACGCAGTTCAACTGGGAATTGTGGAAATTTAATGATAAGCTACTGAGAGATGAGATTTTTATGGACGGGGTAAAACAAAGCATTGGGAAATTGCTGGAGGCTGAGTCGGGAAACTCTGTTGAACTGTGGGAGCACTTTAAAGATGAAGTCAAAATTAACGCGATTGAAAGATCGTGTATCTTACGCCGCCAGGAAAAGCAAAAAGAAAAAGAGCTACAGTGTCAGTTAGATTTTCTTTTAAGCGTTGAATGTGCGCAACCCGGAAAGTTCATGAGAGAAATAAAAGAAGTTAAAAGTAAACTGGAGCTTATCGATATCGAAAAATATAGAGGAGCCGTGATAAGAGCCCGCGCCGAACGTCTGTGGTTGGGTGAAACGCCGACGAAGCGTTCACTTGGGGACGAGAAAAGATATGCGATGCAAAATGAAATAAAAGAAATAGAGCATGGGGCCGTGGTTACTCGCGATAAAAAGACCATCGAACGCGCTTTCGTGGAATATTACCACGATCTTTTGGGTCGCCGCAGACACGTGGAAGAAGGATTCGCCAGCGTCTTTTTGCCACTCATGCCAAAATTAGATGACGAAATTAAAGCCGGCCTTGAGGCACCGATTAGCGTGGGAGAAATAGAGAAGGCTATTGACGAACTGACTCCAGGGAAATCGCCCGGTCCCGACGGCTTTAGGTGCCGCCTTCTACAAGGCTTTCAAAGCTGATGTGGCTGAGGTCCTCCACCGCACGATAACGGAGGCGTACGATAGAAAAGCAGTGCCTCCATCCTTCCGGAAAACGCATATAGTATTAATCCCCAAAAGTGATGATCCCGCGAAACTGTTGTCTGTTAAGTCCTACCGTCCCATTAGCCTAACAAATGTAGACTATAAAATCGTCATGAAGGTCTTAGCGCGAAGGCTGCAAGGTGTAATACAATCTATCGTCGGGCCCCACCAAACATGTGGCATCAAGGGGCGAACGATTGCAACTAACATACACGTAGCAAGAAGTATCTTGGAATGTTGTGATGCTTTCGAGGGTCGCGTAGCTATGTTGCAGCTTGATTTGGAAAAGGCGTTCGATAGAGTAGTACACGACGTCCTTTTTTGTATTTTAGAGCACGTGAACGTTGGGTCTTTATTGGTGGAATGGGTTAAAATGTCCTACGCGGAGTGTTTTGCGAGTGTGATTGTTAATAAGAAAGTTACTGAAAGTTTTCAAGTCCTCTCCTCGGTACGGCAAGGGTGCCCATTATCGCCATTGTTGTTTGCTCTCTATTTAGAGCCTTTTTGTTTAAAACTTCTTTTCAATGAAAGAATACGCGGTTTTAGGCTGTTGTCGAGCGAAGTCAAGGTACTTTCGTACGCAGACGACATTGCCGTCTTCTGCGACGACAAAGAAAGTGTTTGCGAGGTAGTCAAAGAAGCACTTAATTTTTGTAAATTTTCGGGCAGTGTTATCAATTGGGATAAATGCGTGGGCTTCTGGCACGGTAGCTGGGAAAGTACACCAGCTGTTTTTGAAAGAGTCACTTGGTCTTGTTTGCCGGGCAGGTACCTCGGAGTGCCGCTTGAGCACTACCGCGATTCTACGGAGTACTGGAGGGAAGAAGTCGAGAGGGCTCGGGATAAAACGGCAAAGTGGGGGGGGTCTAAATCTTTCAATGTTTGCCCGCTCCACAGTTTGTAATTTGTTTATTGTGGCTAAAGTCTGGTACGTGCTCCAGGCTTTGTGTATGTCTAGAGTCAGCGTTCAAAAGTTCCACCGAGTGTTCGCGATTTTTGTGTGGGGGTCGGTGTGGGAGCGCACCGGTCGTACAAATTTGTTCCGCTCTGTGAAAAGTGGCGGGCTAGGTCATGGCTCATCTGTTTCTGCGGCAAGTGGTGTCAAGATTTATGTTCCTGCGGGATCAGAGGGATCCTTTTCTGCGGACTGTATTACAAGTTAGGCTCCGTAATGCATTGTCGGAGTTTGTTGTGTCCTCGAGTGATGTCAGATGTACGCGGGTTCAAGGTTTTCTGCGCGAAGTGATTTTGGCTTTCCATTTTCTCAAGGTTCGATTTTCGTTGGAGTATTTAAGCGAAGTTACACGAAAGCGTCTGTACAAAGACTTAGTTGAGGTGGTCTTCCCCGTGCCCTTGTATCGGTCTCTTTTCTGTGAGGGCCCGGGCCAGGATGTCCTCAAAAGGGTTAAACGGATGCCAGTAAGGCCAGCCGTGAAGTCTTTCTTTTTTCAGCTGCACACCGGCACGCTTCCCGTTAAGCCCTGGCTTGAAGAAAAAGGCATTTTTGTTCCTTGGTCGATTAACTGCCTCTTGTGCCGGAAACCCGAGACTATCGATCATATTTTCTTGGATTGCTGGGATGCGGTATTCCACTGGGATATTATGCAGCGCACTTTAAAAAGAGTCTCCCAGTGTCACCCTATGGCATCCGTTTTCTTTCTGTAGAAAGCGAAGGGGTGTTCCCTACGACATGTTGATGGCCTTGGCCCTGCACAGCATGTGGAAATCGAGGATGGCTGTGCGACATGCTGACGCCGATGCTCGCCCCGTGCGGGATTACTTTATCGAGCATGTTGTTCACTTAAGAGAATTGTATAAAGCACAGAGTGAGCAGCCTGACTGGATGCCAGTGTTAGACAGTCTTGTCGCCCTGAGAGTTTTTAAACCATGTGCGCCGGCTAGGTCGTGCCGGGTGCTTTTAACCTTCCAATTTTTGTGCGATTGTTTAACTACGTTTATGTGCCAAGCCGGCAATAAAGAAAAAAAAAGGCGTGGTCTAGTGGCTAGGATACCTGGCTCTCACCGAGGAGGCCCGGGTTCGATTCCCGGCGTCGGAAGGGCTGGGTCTCATGGTGTAATGGTTATCACTCTGGACTCTGAATCCAGCGATCCGAGTTCAAATCTCGGTGAGACCTTCTTTTTGAATCTTCTCGCGTATTTGAGTATCGCAGACCGAGAAAAGGCACGCGTTCTTTCAGATGTATCCGTTCCGGCGTGGTCTAGTGGCTAGGATACCTGGCTCTCACCCAGGAGGCCCGGGTTCGATTCCCGGCGTCGGAAGGCGTTGGGTCTCATGGTGTAACGGTTAGCACTCTGGACTCTGAATCCAGCAATCCGAGTTCAAATCTCGGTGAAACCTCTCTTTGAACTTCTCGCGTATTGCTGTGCCGCTGCTGATAAAAAGCACGCTTCTTTCTGGTACTCCCCATCCGGCGTGGTCTAGTGGCTAGAAATTCTGTTTCCGGTGCTCGTTGAGTTCGGACGCACGAATGGCTGGCTCCGACGGAGCTGTGACTGCGGCCTTTTCGGGCCGTGGTATTGCTGCTACGGATGTTCCCCAGGACTATCGTATTCTTCTGCCTCCTCTGCCGACAGGTACTGTTGTTTATACAACCATTTTTTTTGCACTGCGACATTTCCGGGCGGCCATACAAAATAGGCGACTTCATATCAGGGCTCGAAAATGCTGGGGTCTTAAAATACCTGAAAGCTTGTGGTTCATTCCAAATGAATCATGCGTGGATGCCTACCTTCCACTCGCTGGCAGCCAAACAGAAGATTCTGGAAGCCAAGGAACTTTTGGTGAAGGGGAAGCGGTGTCTCGTGCTCGACCCCAACAAGGCCGAGGTGCGGCTGAAACTTCATTGGGTGCCGTGCGATGTTCCTGACGATGCCATCCGAAGGGCTCTCGAGCCCTACGGGAGAGTCGAAGGCATCACCCGAGAAGCCTGGCACGAGGACGGTTTCCAAAGCGTGGAGTCCACCACAAGAGCGGTGCGGCTGACGCTCAAGGAGGGCGTCACTTTAGAAAAGGTCCCGCATCAACTGCGCCTTGTGCACGGTACTGCCCTCGTAATCGCCCCAGGGCGCGCCCCTATGTGCTTGCGCTGCCGAAAGACTGGACACGTTCGATGACAGTGCAAGGTGCCGCGGTGCGAACTTTGCCGCCCATTTGGATACGAAAAAGAAGATTGAATTAAGACGTACGCCACGGTCACGGATAACGGAGCTTCCGATGAGCGGACCGAGCACTTGATGAACGAGGAGGAGGCCGAGGTTGCGGCGGGAGGCGCCGCTCCGGTCAGCGCTATCAACAACCCGCCGCCGTTCGTCTTGGATGGTGCAGGCCCTGCGAACACCGCCCCTCTTTCGCTGCGTCATCGCAAGCCGAGCCCGTGCAAGCTGTGACGGCAAAGAGGCAACAAAGCACGGCCGGTGATGACGGCATCGTGCTTCCGGAGGACACTCTCCCCAGCCAAAAGCGACAGACGACCGGACACGACGAGGCCAACTATCCCATGGAGGTAACACCGGCGGAAAAGCTCAACCATAGAGAAATATAGTACTACGTAAAGAGTGGCCACTCAAGCCGTTTCGCGGCCCAGGAGTTAGGGACTCTACTGGCCGTTAGTAGGCGCAACAGTGCCACTTATTTCGAACTTTTGTCAGATATATAATATTAATAAATAACTTCATTGTATAGAGTAAACTTTTAAAATTATTACAAACTTCGAAAACTTTCAGAAACGACTTCAACGGCTGTGGCTATGGCTGCGGCACGACGGTTGGCTTCGGAGTCGTGGACTCCACGGAGGGCAAACGGAGGGCGGATACCCGGATACTTCGGCTGCTTGGTCTGTGTCACTTGCCTCGTTGTGTGGGTTGAGTTGGTTCTGCGGCTTGTTGGCTCGTGCGGGTTTCTAGTCATTCTTCCGTTGCGGTCGTGGTATACGGTATATATAAGAAGTATTGTGACTGTAGTTTCTTTGTTGACGGACATTTGCATTCGGTCACTGAATTTAGAAGCCACTGGGCCAGTCATGTGTGCAAGCGCCTTTCAGCACATGGTCATATGTGCAAGCGCCTTTCATGGAACTTGGACGGTAATATTTTTAAATGCCCTCCATCATATTGCATTTGTCGCTGTAAGTCTCGCTGTAATACAGTACTTTTTTTTCCAGTGTACAACTGTTGACGCGTTATTCATACATTTTGCATGTGTATTGTTATTTTTGTAATGTATGAATAACATACATCACTCCTTGCCTTCAGAGTTGATGTTTGTTTTGCTTGACATAGTTACAAAAATAAATACTTTTGTGTGTCAATCCTTGGTGTCGTCCCATGTCGTCCCTTCAAGAGAGTTAGCACGAATGTGAAAATATCCTTTTCGGTGTGCGGTCAGTTTGAATTATATGCAGCGCTGGATGACTTTTCTTCTGCAGTACATCAAGGTATGCTTATAAAACAATTCTATTTTAAACATTAACCATGCTAGTTACCATAACACTGACTGGTTAAACTAGAGGGCGCATGCTACTGCCCGATACAAAAATATGCCAGAATTCGCCTTGAATCCATTCATTCATCTGGCCAGCGGTTACTGCGTGTATCCATCCATTCAACACTCAACTAGGGACTATACTGGCCGCTGGGTGCGCTCTCTGACGCTGAATTGGGCCGCTGCGGCCTATGGAAGTTTCCGCTCTTTACGTAGTACTATATTTCTCTATGGCTCAACCCCATTGAGGACGGTCCAGAAGGTGTCGAAGTTGCAAGCGCGGATGAGGACAACCAAGGGATGCCCGACCACCGCCTCAAGTGGAAGGCCCCAGCCAGCGGAGGTACCGGTTCGACCCAAAGCCCCGTATTCCAGAGCCTCGCCGGCCAACGGACTCACAGTAGGTGTCCCTTACGAATCTCCGCTGACCACGTTTTTTTATTTGTTACCCTGTCGCGAGTGTCGTTTGCTGGCGGTAAGCCTAAAACCTTTCAACGATTCCGCGACTCAATATTCTCACATTAAATTGCGTGAGCTTGATTGTTCGAAAAAGGAAGCAGTGGCTGCTAAATACGCTCTTAAGCAAACGAATTGACGTAGCACTGCTCCAGGAAACGAAGCTAACTTCCGGACACGTTGAAGAAGCGTCAAAATTTTGTGAAAACATCTATGTTTTTCGTCATTCTTGTGCCATCTCAAGCAGTGCCGGCACGGCAGTCCTTGTCCGCAAGCACAAAGGCATAGCAGTTCTTCCAGGTTGGGAGACTGACCAAAGCGGCAGAGTGTGTGCTATAGATATGCTATACCAGAACGACATATTTCGAGTGGTCGCGGTTCACGCGCCGAATCAGCCCGCGGAAAGGAAAGCCTTCTTTATAAATCTCCGCCAGTACGTCAGCACTTCGGCACCAACCATTTTAGGGGGCGATTTTAACTATGTGCTAAATGCTAAGGACTCTTCTCGAGGCATCCAGCAAGACTCCAGTATTGCTGAGCTTAGAAAGCTGTTAAGAGATTTTGATTTCCAGGACGTAGCGGAGTTCGTGGATTCCCCTAACTTGGTATATACGAACTGGCAGGGAGAATATCATGCACGACTTGACCGGATTTACGCGTCAAGTTGCTTGGCAAGGGTCACGACCGGCTATCACGTCAGCCCTGTAGCCTTTTTTGACCACGCGTTGGTTGCGACCGAGATAGGTGAACAAATAAAATGTCAGAAACGCCCGTCATCGTGGCAAAACTGGAAATTAAACGACAAGGCGCTCGAGGACGAGGATTTGCAAAAGGTAGTGAAAGGCCTTCTCGCAACCATGATAAAGAGTAAGGAAGTAAACGCGGTTAACTGGGAGTTGCTAAAGGATGAAATTAAAATGTCCGTAATATCGTTTTGCCAAGCGAAAGCGTTGGAGCGGCGCACCGAAAAGCGAAGGCTGTGCAAGGTGCTGCACACGCTAGTGAGCGAGGAAAGTAAATCTCCTGGTCTTTTCGCGGCAGACATTAAAGAGTGTAAAGCAAGTCTGCTTGAGATCCTGGACATAGTGTACCGCGGAGCAATGGTGAGGTCTCGTCTTTGCACGCTAGGCAGGGCGGAAGACCCAACGAAACGTTTTAAAACGCGTGAGCGAAAACGGGCGAGTCAAAACCAAATCAATGAACTGATGTCCGGGGAGAGTACTCTATCTGAAGCCGAAGAAATTGAGGAAGAATTAGTGTTGTGTATGAAGGTAGACGACAGCTTGAAGACTGAATAGGCGTTTATTACTACATGGTGCAACTTGACCAGTACCAAGCGTGAGAAGAGAAGAAGCTGCTAGGAGCAAAAGCGCTGGCTTTTCTAGAAGCTGCCGGGACCACGTGAGCACACGCGGCTTTTGATAAACTGTTATCGGCAGCGCCGCTATCTATAACATTTCCTCCCGCTTAAAACAGTGCTATGTCGGGGAATAGCGGTCCGGAGGTCTTCGGGTTCTTGTGGGGTATCTGGGAGCAGGAGGCGGCGAAACGGTGGCTGGTGCCGCTTGCGGACTTCCAGGAATCTCAGCAGGCGTTGCTTGAGGAAAGGATGCTCGAGGACTGCCGGTCACGTGAGGGGTGCCGCTGGCAGCCGGTGTAGAAGAGCACTCCCACGAGGTGTCCTCTGCCTGCTGCTCTTGGTTGACGCTGGGAACACTGCGCAGCAGCTGATCTTGATGACGATGCCACACTGCGGGGCCACGTGACGTTTGCACCCTCACTGTGTAGGAAACTGGTCCCTTGTGCTGTACCACGACGCCCGGAACCCATCTTGGCTGTCCCCTGTAATTACGAACCATAACAGCATCGCCGACCATGATAGAACGGGGCGTGGAGGGACGCTGGTAGCACTGCATGAATTGGTTATGCCCAACTCGCCCTTCTATCATCGGTTTAAGAATGTCTAGCCTAGATCGCAGGCGTCGACCGAACATCAAATTCGCCGGGGCCTCTTTTGTCGTAGCGTGGGGCGTGTTCCTGTACGTCAGTAGGAACTTGTGAAGAGTTTCGTCTAGGCTTTCTGTGCTCTTCCCTTTTCTTAATGCTTTCTTGAGCGATTGAACAAAACGTTCGGCCAGCCCGTTTGAACTGGGGTGATAAGGGGCCGTTGTGACATGGCGTGCGCCCAGCTCTCGGATGAATGCTTTGAACTCGGCAGAGGTGAACTGTGACCCGTTGTCAGAGACAATGGTGTCCGGATATCCAAATCTCGCGAACATCTCACGGAGACAAACAATTGTGTTCTGGCTAGTTGTGCTTTTCATCACACAGACTTCTGGCCATTTAGTATGGGCGTCAACGACAACAAGGAACGTGCGCTGCCGAAAAGGTCCGGCAAAATCAACGTGCACACGTCTCCAAGGAGCAGTCGGCCAAGACCACGGATGCAAGGGAGCACTGTTCGGAGCGTTGTGCTGCTCTTGACATTGCTTGCATTGCTTTACGTGTGTTTCGAGATCACAGTCAATAGAAGGCCACCAAACATAGCTTCTGGCCAGTTCTTTTGTCCTCACCAGACCAGGATGTCCGTCGTGGAGCTCTTGAAGAACCAGAGGCCGGAGCTTTGGGGGTACGACCACACGCATGCCGCAGAGGAGACATCCCTGATGCAGTGTGAGCTGGGTCCGCCTGTTGAAAAATGGCTTGAGTTCCGCATCCTGCACAAAGTTTGGCCAACCCGTGCTCGTCAACTCAATAACCTTGCAAAGAAGGGGATCTTGCGCGGTCGCCCGTGCGATGTCCTTGCTGGTTACAGGCATGGACTGCAGACGTAAGGAATAGAACGTTTCATCAGCTTCGTCGGAGTCAACTACATGCAGTGGTAAGCGCGAAAAACAGTCTGCTTCTACGTTTTCACTTGTAGGTTTGAACTTCAAGGAATACGTGTACGCGGACAACGTCACGGCCCAACGCTGAAGGCGTGCTGCTGCTATCGTCGGGATTCCAGTCTTTGGTCCCAGCATCGTCTGCAATGGCTTGTGATCTGTTATCAGTATAAACTTGCGGCCGTACAGATAACAGTGAAATTTTTTACACCAAAGATAAGCGCGAGCGCTTCTTTCTCCAGTTGACTGTACTTTTGCTCTGTCTCCGACAACGTTCTCGATGCGTAGGCGACAGGACGAACCGTTCCATTTGGGAAGATGTGCGAAAGTACGGCACCTACCCCGTACTGTGACGCGTCGCAGGCCAGCTGAAGGGGCATCTTCGGATCGTAGTGGGCCAGGACCTCCGTGGAAGCCAGGGCGCTCTTGATGTCGTCGAAGGCGTTCTGGCAGGCACGGGTCCACGACCAGGTCTGGTCCTCACGCAGGAGTCTGTACAGCGGGTGTGCCATCGTCGCTAGACGTGGGAGAAACTTGCCGTAGTAGTTGATAGCTCCGAGCAGTGAGCGAAGCTGCTGTTTGTTGGCTGGTGCGGGCGCAGCTCTGATGGCGTCGGTCTTCTCCGTCGTGGTGTGGATGCCAGCTGCACTGAGCCTGTGGCCAAGGTAGTTGAGCTCTTTCTGGAAAAAGGTACATTTTTCAGCCTTGACACGGACTCCTCGTTCAGCCAACCGCTTGAGCACTGCTTCTAAATTTTGGAGATGCTCAGTCCTTGACTTCCCAGTAACCAGGATATCATCCAGATAACAAGCGACGCCCTTAAGGTCGCTTAGCATAGTGTCCATGATACGTTGAAAAATTCCTGGGGCTGACGAGACCCCGAAAGGGAGTCTGTTCATGGCAAACAAGCCTTTATGCGTGTTAATTGCAAGGACACGGCGCGCAGAATCAGCCAGCACAACTTGTTGGTAGGCTCTATTCAAGTCAATTTTTGAAAATTCTTGCCCCCCAGCAAGCGCAGCGAAGATTTCTTCAACTCGCGGCAAAGGGTAACGGTCGGTGTCGAGCATGGAGTTTACAGTAGTCTTATAATCCCCACAAAGGCGAATGTTTCCATCTTTCTTCACAACCGGTACAACCGGTGTTGCAAATTCGCACGTCGTGATTGGGGTGATGACCCCCATAGCCTCCATTCTTTTCAGTTCTTTTTCAACCGCAGGGACAAGGGCAAATGGTACACTCCGTGCTTTTAGGAACCTCGGGCGAGCGTCTTCCTTCAGAAACACCTCGGCTTTCTCTCCCTTTATGCATCCAAGCTCTTCTTTAAAGAGGTTACTGTACTTGCTCAAAAGTTTGCTTACCTCGGCTTGGGCTCCCTTGTCAGTCGTTCCGAGCGCCGAGGAAAGCTTGTTGCACGTGAAGATAGTGTTCCAGTCCAAGCGCAAACGCTGAAGCCACTGTCGGCCCAGGAGCGGTGGCCCTCCCTGCTCGATAACATACAACGGCAGGACATGTATTTGCCCGTTGTGTTGGACTGTTACGTCCACAACACCTTTCGGTTCCACAAGTGCTCCAGTGTACGTCCGGAGGCGCAACGCCGTAGCTGTCAGCTGCAGAGAAGGAAACAATCGCTGTTGCTGCTTTGCCGATATTACAGACACCGCCGCTCCCGTGTCGAGCTCCATCTCGAGGGGCGTTTCGTTGACGATGACGCGGACGTTTATCGGTTTTTGCTCTGGACACGTGACTCCGTTTAGTGCCACGTCAGACGCTCTACTCAGAACTTTCAAGTTCTTTCTGCGGTTCGACTCGTTTGCACGCTTATCAGCTTGACATATCCGCTGGATGTGTCCTTTCTTTCCACAGCCAAAACAAGTTGCTGACGCGTGCACGCAATCTTTGCTCATGTGCTTCGGCGATCCACATCGGAAGCAATGCTTAGAGGGCGGCTTCCCTTCTGTGCCGCTCGGTTTTGTCGAAACTTGTTTCTGGAGCGGTTTCCTTGTCGCGTTGAATTTATGCACGTCTGAAAAGTTTTCTTCTGTCCCTTGAACTTCCGCGACATTTTTCGTTGCGGCTTCCATTGCCAAGGCTCTTTCGACAGCCTTTGCAAACGTTAGTTTCTTATCTTCCGCAAACAAAACCCTTTGTATGTCTACTCGCCGTAAACCGCAGACAAACCTATCACGCAAAGCTTCGTCCAAAAATCCTTCAAAGTCGCACGACTGCGAGAGCTTTCGTAGTTCCGCCACAAAGTCGGCAATGGATTCGGTTTCATTTTGTGAACGACGGTAAAATTTGGATCGCTCACCGATCACCGACGGTCTGGGTGCCAAGTGGTCGCCAAGTATCCTCCGCAACTCGTCGAAGGTCTTGCTGGACGGCAGACTCGGTGCGGTCAGGGACTTGAGGAGGCCGTACGTTTTGGGTCCAATGAAACTGAGGAACGCGTGTACCTTGTCCTCTTCGGGGACCTTGTTGAAGCGAAGAAATGACGTCAAACGTTCGTCGTACGAGATCCAGTCACTTGCGGAGTCGTCAAATGGCTCCATGTGACCGAGTCGCCCCACGACTTGCGTGACTGATGTCGCCATACCTTCGTCCAGCTTGGCAGTGTGTACTCCAGACAGAAGAACCGCATCAGCTTCTTCTTGAGTTTTGTAGAATCACCGCCGTTTCCACTGTTCCTCGTCGCCACTTGTTGTGTATGAAGGTAGACGACAGCTTGAAGACTGAATAGGCGTTTATTACTACATGGTGCAACTTGACCAGTACCAAGCGTGAGAAGAGAAGAAGGCTGCTAGGAGCAAAAGCGCTGGCTTTTCTAGAAGCTGCCGGGACCACGTGAGCACACGCGGCTTTTGATAAACTGTTATCGGCAGCGCCGCTATCTATAACAGTTAGTTTCATATTATAGCAGCCTGTTCAATCAGTCAAGCAGTTACGATCAGGCTCTAGTGGACAAGGCTTTGGAGTTAATGCCCAACGTACCGGAAGATGTAGTCGATCTTATTAACGAAAATATAACCGAGGCAGAGATCTGTAGAGCGATAAAAGAATTGGCGCCTAGGAAGTCACCTGGTGTAGACGGCCTCGGTGCGACTTTCTATAAGCAATTCTCTGCCGAGTTGGCTCCTATATTGGCTAAGGTTTACGCGGACGTCCATACCAGAAACCTACTCCCTCCGTCAATGAGGCAAGCGTTAACCGTGTTAATACCAAAAAAGAAAAGTGATAAATCCGCTCGTGGGTGCGACGACTTCAGACCGATAAGCCTGCTTACAACTGACTATAAAATCCTCGCGAAAATATTAGCTAAGCGACTAGAAATTGCGTTCAAAACAGTGGTGGGAGGCCATCAAACATATGGTTTTAAAAATAGATCTATAACGACAAATCTGCATGTTATGCGAATTATCGCTGAAACGGCCGAGGCAATGGGACGCCCCACTGCTGTGTTGCAAATTGACCTAAAAAAGCATTTGACAAAGTTTCGCATTCATTCCTATTTTCGATACTGGAACACTGTAAAACGGGCGAGTATCTTTTGAAGTTCGTGAAGATATGCTACAGAGACATAAGTACGCGTCTTTTAATCAACGGTTGCAAGTCACGTCGCATTCCTGTGCGCTCGTCTGTAAGACAGGGCTGCCCGCTATCACCTATTCTTTTTGCTATTTATCTCGAACCCTTGTGCAAGGCGATTATAATGGATGATAACATCCTAGGAGTTAAGGTGGGCACAGCGTCAGCAAAACTTCTTGCTTACGCGGACGATGTTACTGTGGTATGTTCTTCCCAGAATGAAATGGTGATCGCTTTGGAGCATGTGAACGAGTTTTGTGTTGTCTCCGGGGCTGAAATGAACCCCAAAAAATCGGCGGGATCTTGGTTGGGACCGTGGCCTTCCAAGCCAGAAACATTTCTAAACATTACGTGGTCCGGGGCCATTGAAAACTATTTAGGAGTTGGGCTGAGCAGACAGGCGCTTAGCACGGGTGCGGGAGGGATACACTTAAACACGCTAAGAGGAAAAGCAATAGAATGGCATGGAAGGCAAGTTCCTCTCCTAAGCAGAAGTTTCGTTTGCAACGCTGTGTTTTTTTCGACTGTATGGTACTCTGCACAGGCCGTGCCTTGCAGCAACAGTGACGTGCAAAAAATGCATCGATTTTGCGCAACCTATGTGTGGGACTCGTGTTTTGAAAGAATGCGAAGAAACAATTTGTTTATCAGTAAGAAAAAGGGAGGACTCGGCTTAGTCAATTTAGACATAAAGATTAAAGTGCAACGGTTTTTGATCTTCCGTGACCGCGAAAGGCACCCTGTAATGGCGGAGGCATTGCGGGTTCTGGGTGGACAATACCTAGCTCACTGGCTCAAGGAGGCTGAAAGCGTGCCCAAAAAAGTCACTACACTAAGGTACTACCGGGAAATAAGAGACGCGGTTAGGTTTTTCGAGCAACGGTTTTCGTGGGAGTACCTAAATCGAGTTAAAAGAAAACGTTTGTACTGGGACACCCTCGACCTCGTAATGCCGCCACCAGTATATCGTCAAATGTTTCCGCAGTGTGAAACCTCGGATGTGTTCAAGCGGTTGATGGCGTACCCCGTCCGCCCTGGGACAAAAGACTTTTTCGTGCGTTTTCATACCGAGGTACTCCCAGTAAAGACGTGGGAGCGGCAAAAAGGCTTCTTTCTCCCTTGGGGTGTTAACTGTGCCCTCTGTCCTGTCGCGGAGACTCTCGAGCACACTTTTTTGTACTGCACCAATGCAGAATTGTTTTGGGCTGAGCTTCGGGCAGTGCTAAAGGTAGACTTGTACCCTACATGGTTCGACATGAAATTTCTAAATGCAGGCAAGCATGGACAGAGCAAATGTGACGAGATCCTGATTCTCATTGGTTTGCGTGCCATTTGGAACTCCCGAACGGACCACACCCTGGTTCGGGAGCGGGGCAGGCCTGCGTGGCGACACTTTCTGGAGGAGTTTCGCTACGTATGCTCAATAATAAAAGAAATATGCTTTGAAGAACAGGACCGCTGGGAGGTGCTGGAGTCTTGCCTAAAGTGAATTGGTTTGGTGTTGCCGGTTCCCCTGATGGAAGGAAAGCAGCCCAAGGGCCTGCCCCAATGAAAGAAGCGCAAATGGAACTTGCATTGTCATGTTTAAAGAACCCCATGTTTGTGAAAAGTCTTAACTTGTTTTATCATGTACATAGCCCTATTTTATAAATAAAACGCCAAGCTGGCAAAAAAAAAAAAAGGCGTGGTCTAGTGGTTAGGATACCTGGCCCTCACCCAGAAGGCCCGGGTTCGATCCCCGGCGTCGGAAGGGCAGGGTTCCATAGTGTAACGGTTAGCACTCTGGACTGCTGAATCCAGCAATCCGAGGTTCCAATCTCGGTGAGACCTCTTTTTGAACTTCTCGCGTATTATGTGCCGCTGCCGATAAAGGGCACGCTTCTTTCTGGTATTCCCGATCCGGCGTGGTCTAGTGCTAG
>JAZHYW010009321.1:0-11815 GCA_037355805.1 Ixodes ricinus | reverse complement strand
ATGTGTCTCGGGAGGGGGTGCCGTGGTGTCTTCTCTGTCCCATTGGAAGAAGATCTTGAGTGACTCTAGGGCCTTTCTGCCCGCAGGGTTTGAGCAGTCCGGTCTCGTTGAGTGGCAAGGTGGCTGTCTACCAGCTCCCTAAAAGTGTTGTGGACGCCGAGCTTGGTAAGCTGTCTGTGGAGGTGTACGGGGGGGGAGTCGAGGGCCGTCTTTTGCTTTGCGTATGGAGGACATCTAGCTTGTCCTCGTCTCCCTTGGTGGATTCGGATGAGGTGTGGCGTAGATGATGCGCGACGCCGCAGGGCGTTAACCAGTTTGGTGTGTCGTCTTCCCACAGGCCGTGCCGGCGGCGACCCTTTGCATGATGCGTAGAATCCTGGGTGACTTGGTGCTGGAGGGTGTGAGGTATGGGTCGCCTTTCCGTCCTCTGGAGGTGGAGTCCCAGGATTCTGGTACGCGGCACCGCATGAGGATGCAGGAACCGTCGTCCAGGAAAACATCTCGTCTCGGGCTCGACTTGCAGCGGGACATGAGGATGCGGTGGATTGAACACATTTGGCTGCCGAGATGGCAGGTGACCTGGCACCGGAGTGACGTTGAACTTCGTCGACTGCGTCGCCTGAAGCGCGTCCTGCTTCTCTCACGTCGGACCCGACACCGGTCCATAGATCGCCAGAGAGCGTCCGCTGACGTGCAGCGAGTGTTTAGTCGTGCGGGATGCGCTCCCGAATCCGGGCGGCCCGCTCGGCTTGCCGGGTTGAACAAGGGTTGCGCGAGAGCATCACCAAGTGCATCACTGCTAGAGGAGTTGATGACATCCGGTGCGCGGAGTGTCGCGCTGCACGAATGGCGGCGTCCCTGTTCGTGCAGAGAGTCCCGCAGCAGCAGTTGGGCATTCTGGAACCGGGCAACCGGTGACCGTGAGGCTTCTCGGAGGATTAGCTGGTGAGCCCGTGTTATCGAAAGCTCCTTGACGTCCACGGCGAGCTACAGCTTGGTCGTCGTCCTGGCGATGGGTCTGATGATGTCCTCTTTTGGGCTGCCCAGCATGACGTCCTGGGTCGACAAGCGCTCTCAAAACCGAACATGGTGAGCGGGAGACCTCGCTTTCCTCCGTGCGCTTGCTGCGGTCGTTTGAGTGCTGACCCGTTCCATCAGCTTTCCACGCAGGACGAGGGCCGATTGGTCGGCAGGTTGTCGAGGCAGTTGCGTCCGCTCAGGTTTGGGGATGAGGCCACCCTCAGCGCTTTCCACTCCTCGAGGGCCTGAGCTCGCCGTTCTCCATACCTGGTTTGATATGATTTAAGAGGTCTGAACCGAGACCCGCGTCCCCAGGTTACGGAGCGGCGTGCTTCTGGACGCGGTCGCTCGCCAGGTGCTGGGTTGACGGCCCAGGTCTTGGAGCTGCTGCTCGCATACCTCTTCGAGCGCTGAGAGGGGACGTCGAGTTCAAGGTTTGGCTCGCTTCTTCGTAGTCATTATACTCCCCCGTCCGGGGACGAGCCGATGTACCGTAGTTTGAGCTGTTCGAGGAGGTCCCGTCGGTGCCGGGGAAGCCGCGCACAATTTTCTGCGATGGTTCTGGTCGCCAGCATTGCGTTTACTTTTGCTAGGGTCCAGGAGGTGTCGCAAAGACACCACACGCGTCCTTGGTCCCAAGCCCTGCGAACTCGGTGCACTTTTTGTTCCGGTTGGAACGCGCCAGTTCGGTTGCAGCCTCGAAGCGCTTCCGCCGCGATTGCCGCGATCCGCGCCACGTGCTTAGCAGTTCTGGCTGCAGCCAGCGCCCGACGCAGACCGTGCCTTGCTTCCCACAGGCTGGAGCAGGTGCAACTGTCCACCTCGGGGGTCTTCTGTTGGCTAGGCTGAGTAGTCTCTGTATAGGTGTTCTTGTCGCACACCAGGCGCTCGGCCCGGCTGGACAGGTGAAGCATCCTCGTGCTCTCGCTCGCTGCGAGTGGCCGTGCGTGCCGCCGCGAGATCTCTGTTCCAGTCTGTCCAGGGCTTGTTTCCGGAGGAACTACCTCCGGCGACGGCGGCGATGTCCACTGGGCTATGGCGTGGTCCTGCCCAGGTCTCACCATCGAGGTTTGACCATTCGACCACCGTCCGCGACCCGTCAGCGCGAGGTCCGGGCACGTGCCGCGGCTAACACTGTTGCCTGTTCTCGTGGGCTGCCCGGGTCGGTCAGGATAGAGAGGCGTTGTTGGCAGATGGAGTGGTAAAGTCGGGTGCCCTTGGCTGCGAGCGAGTGTACCCCCTAGGGCCAGTGCGGCGCGTTAAAGTCGCCTACTATACAGGAGTTGGTTCCGGTGTTTAGCGCGCGCAAACAGTTGGCTAAATCCTCGTAACCTGTTGCGGCTGGCGGACTGTACGTTGAGAATAAAGAACGAGGGCCAGTGGCGCTTTCGGGAATGATTATCAGCACGTGGTCTATGCCTCGTCGCTGAGTTCGTGCATGCGTGCATTTACGTGGTTTCCGCCAGGACTGCCACGCGCTGGCATATGCAGGGACCAGCACCTGTAGCCTGGTAAGCGGGGTGTTCCGGTTCCAGTTTCCTGGGCGCTATTATGTCGGGAGGTTTGTCTGAGTCCGGCAATGTACTGCGCCAGAGCCCCACGTTTGTTGTGGTACCCTCCGGCAGTTCCACTGCCAGACTCCTGTTGCGGCTGCCCGGCGTCGTTTCCGCCTAACGCGGCTCTGCCATTTCTACCGAGGTGTCTTCGCGACTGCGTCGGGTATGGCAGTTTTGGGACACCACTGACATTGTTCTCGGGTAAACCCTTAGTTTGAGTAGAAGATGACCTAGCATCCTCATGAGAGAGCACTGCTTGGACTGCGTAGTAAGTGTCTTTGCCCAGGTTGATTCTGATGCTTTTAAGTAGGCTTGAGAGCGATCTTGACTGCAGGCCCTGACAAAAGACATCCATTCAGGTGAACTGTCTCCAAAGGAAGTTGTTGATTGCGCATTTGTGTCCTTCTGAATGGCAGGGTTGCGGCCGAGCGGTGGGTGCAGGAAACGTCTGGGATGCCTGAAGTGCTGATGCAGCCAGGCATACGCTTCTTTTGTTTGTCGTGTGGACTTGAACCCTGGCAATCTTTCTGAGTTGCGTGACTTTTAGGTTTCGTTTAGTTTGACGCACTCGTGCGTATGGCGATGATGTAGTCACATCTTTTGAAGTTTCTTCCATGTCTTGCTCTCCTGAATTCTTGAGTTCAGTGACATTCGGCTTCTTTCGCTGGTATTGTTGTCTGCTCGAGTAGAGTCCATTCTGGGAAGTGCCTACCGTACTTCAAGGCTGATTTGGCGGCATGAAAGCCCACCGGAATTGGATTTTGAGTACGCTCTGATCTCCCTAGTTTCTTTCGCTTCGAGCATAGCGTGCTGCAGCTTCGTGTTCTGGCCTGCAGTTGACACATTTCCGCAGGCATGGATTGACATGTGATGTCCGTTGGATTCATGTGGCTTTCTACAACGTTCACACTTTTTAGGGCGTTTGTAGGTCACTCGCTCAGTCCGAATCCAGCAGTTAAGGCACTGGATGGGCCTTTTCTGAAAAGGATGGACGGGATGGCGTTACATGACCCAAAAGAACATGCGTTGGCAGAATCTCTGCCCGAAAGGTGACTTTGACTGTGCTAGTTCTTCTGGGTGTCGGACGGCACCAACTCATATATCGGACCTGAGATGAGAGGTGATGCTCCTCATTAGAAGCCTTGTCGACGTCTCAATCATGTCCGTTCACCTGTTGTTCCAGCCAGTGGAGAGTATGACATCACCGGAATTCCACAGAGAGCTTCACGGTTGAGCAATGTTTGTGAAGCCACCATTTCTGGTGTCAACTGCGATGACATTCAATCTGCTGTTAAAACGAACCCTCATGAATGCCTCATGCGGATAGAGTTTTCTAGAGCTCTTGAGAGCTTCACGCTACTGGAGGGATGTTATTAACGCCTCAGTATCCGCCGGGGCGAACACAACAGTGAGCCCTTCTTCGTTGGCTTTGATTGAATTATTGTCTCCGAGCCGGGAGGTGGAGTTGTTGTGCCGAGTTCTCTTCGTGATCTAACTTCTTGATACGGACCTCCGGTATCGTCGTCTTCTTCATACAGTTGATGTCTGTAGTTGACGATGCAATGGAACCATCGGGAACAAATAGAGTGCCGATCATCTGCCTGCGACGTTACGGGTGCTTCGTGTTCCTTGACGTTGCTCAGGAGTTATGCTCAGTGCTGCATTAGCAGCGTCAGGAACGCCCGCTTGGGCCGCTCTCCATGTTCGTTCACATGGAACGATAGCAGCGGCAAAGGCTGCAGTTTTCTCTAAAAGAGAGCTCGGCGGTCTGCTTGATTGTTTTGTCAGGCACACTGAGTTTAGAAATACTGCGCGTTAATATTTGATCGAGATTTTCGCAATAGAAGGTAAAAATACGAAAAATTACCAGGAATGGAAGATTTGACGTCTCCTTGTTCGATCACTTCGTCGCCGTCTAGCGCGACCGGGGCGAGGACAAAAACACGGAGTGCTTGTCTTGTGTTCTCTTCGTCCTTTTGTCCTTGTCGCAGTCGCGCTGTTTTTCAACATGAAATCATATTAGAGCGCAGCTCTTAGGCGCCCGTTTCGGGCTTGAGCGGCGTCGGCGTCGGCGTCGCCGTCGGCGTAACCGTAAGGTCACGTGACCCCCCCAGATCACGTGACCCCCACAAGTCTTGCGACCCCACAGGTCACAGGACCCCGGGTCACGTGACCCCCAACAGGCCGCGTGACCCCAAGGCCACGTGACCCCCCAACAGGCCACGTGACCCCATAGGTCACGACCCCCAGGTCACGTGCCCACACGAGGTCACGTGATCCCCGTGAGGGGAGGAAGAGAAAAGAGAAGTATACCCTCCTCTCAGTACCCTTCCCTCCTCCTCCTCAAGAGCCGAGCTCCAATTCGGCGTTGCAGGGAGTTGTAAACGGCTTTCATTTTTTCTTTAGTCTTTAGCCTTTATTTATTTGGCCCTGGGGAGCCGCGGCACCGCGGAAAGGCGGCAGCCTGCACCATGGAGGCCCGCGGTGCCGCGTCTAGTGAACATGACAATGTGATGAGCATAGTATACATGCAAGATGACGACGACATGGATTGTTGGTATTGGGGAGGATGACAGTCCGATTCGCAGAAGTCCAGATTTCATGGAGGCGAATCGGGGGGGGGGGTCTAGCAGCGAGCCATGGGGATTCTGGCACGCTGTTCGATCGGTGCATGAAGGAGCCCCAGGAACATGATGGCGCTGTTGCTCACTGGGGTCCACAGGGGTCGAAGCATCAAGCTCCAAGGCGGTAGCCCAGTCAAAGTTAAAGCTGCCGCCTCCGAGGAACCGAGGCCCAGGGCTCAGATTGAGGCACCGCCGTCGCCCGGTGTGTCGTCCTCTCAGCGTCGTCGTCGTTGTGTTCTTTATTCATACGCGAATAGCGTTTTTCTGCCGCGACGCAAAATCCCAAGCATCCTCGTGCTTGCAACGCCACTCAAGATAATCCCAATTTTTATTTCACACACAAAATACTGTAACTTGAGAAAAAAAGTTTTTTTTTGGTCGAGAGTAACATTTTAGATTTGTTTAAACATGAGAATGCGACGCGAGCGGTCGACCGGTCTTGTCCGCTTGCGTCGCCTCAACAAGAAAGGTCTCGTGTGCTGACCTTCGCTGCCTTCGCCGAGAAATGTTCGCGCGTCGCACGCATCAAGTTGCCGGTGATCGCCGCCAAACCGAGTCCAATGTCATCCCGTATTGAAAATCGCAGTCGCTAAGATGCCGCCGACATCGCGCTCACGACACCACCAAAGCGGCCGCAGACATGATCCATGGGAGCAGCCATTTTTTAACTGTGGTCGTCTTGGCTTTAGCCAACTTCTCATCACGAATCCTCCTTAGGAGCGCAAAGATACTTTCCGTACGCACGCAATTTCCGAGAAATAGTGCACGCTAAAATAGCGCACGCAAAGCGCAAAACGTGGTTAGCGTTCGGCGCATGCGCAGTGGCGACGACGCTATTCTTTGCGTACGCAAAGCTTTAGCGTGCGCTATTCTAAAACTCCCTATTATTCTCGCCTCCGTTTTATTTGTTTATTTATTTATTTATTTTTATTTTGAGTGACCCACCAACAGCTTAACGCCTCCTTAGTGGTGCACTTATCAATGAGTCAATTAGTAGTAAAATGTTAAACAGGATAAAAGCGAAACGTTAGGGAAAAACAATAGCCTCAACACACTTTCGAAATTTACGCTCTTCATCAAAAATATCAAGACTAGCATTCCCACAAATCTGTTCTAAATGGTTATAAGTCAGTTGTGGGCGTGTCATCGGTGCAGCATGGTAAAAGTCGGTAGGTAAAACAAAGTATAAAGTCTACAAGACTTACGAGGAACGCAAGTAGATGTGACTGAGAAGCTCTGGGGAATCCACCATTTAGAATCTTATACAAATGTCAGGTTACGAATTGTTCTCCTGTTGTGCAACGAGTCGAACTTCACGAGTTCACAAGTCCTCTCATAACTATAGAAATAATTCGGGTGAAAATAACGATCAAAGAAAACACGAACGAATCTACGTTTCGTTTCCGGCTTGAGCGGCGTCGCCGTCGCCGTCGGCGTAACCGCGTGGTGCATGCACCGCGGGAGTCGTGACGTCACACGTGACGTCACGAGGGTCCCGCGCGCAGTGCATTATGGGACATTTCCATAATGCAACGCGCGGGTAGGAGGAGGAGGAGGAGGAGGAGGACGAGGGAACGGGGGATAAAGGAGGAGGAGTATGAGGGACGAGGGAGGAGGAGAGGAGGGGGGAAGAGGAGGACGAGGAGGGAGAGGGGGAGAGGAGGGAGGAGGGGAGGGGAGTGGCAGGGAGGATGAGGGGGTGAGGAGGGGTATAACCTCGCCTCAGTACCCTTCCTCCTCCTCCTCAAGAGCTGCACTTTAAAGGCCCGTTCACACTCTTGCGACCTCTTAGAACTGAATGCCTTGAAACCTTTTACAACGAGAGCAGAACGAGAGGACACACTGGAGCCATCTATTGGGTAGCAGTGTAAACTTGGCGGTCGGGCATATTTTCTATTTCTCTCGCGCATTATCCTTTCTTTCTTGGCTCGAAAAACTTTTGTCAACGTTATAAACGAGCCTTTCTTATAGGTATTACGCACACTTGACCTCGGAAATCCCGCAAAACTTTCGCTCTTGTGGAATGCAGTTCCAGGGTCACCGCATAGATGGAGCCAAAATTCCAGTGTGTGCTAAAGCCCCATCGTGTTTCAAAAGTAGCGCAATGTGCGTCGATGCACGAGGCACATGCAACGTGCAGCCCTTGGGAAGATCATGGCGTCACAGCGCTGCACTGAGCTAGATTTCAGACGCCATGTTCTTCCCAGAAGTGGCGCGCAGCACGTGTCTCGAGCATTTCCGCAACAATAAATGGCGCCACTTTTCCCAGCCTAAGAAATTTTAAGAGGTTTCAACAGGTCTCGTCTCTCCGGTCGTACTCGGTTGCAAGAGTGTGAACGGGCCTTAATTTTGGCGTTACAGGGTGTTGTAAACGTCTTTCACTTTTACTACCTTTATAAACACGCTCCCTTTCACTCTCTTAATGTTAACATTTAGTTTTTCTTTTTTTTTTGTTCTTGTTTGTTTGTTGTTGTTGTTGTTGTTGTTGTTTTGTTGCTTTGTTTTACTAGTACTATTGGCGACGTGCGCGACCGAAAGCGTCGCTGTGGTCGGCCTTCCACGATTGGCCGAACGCTGACTATGATGTCGGAAAGAGGATTTATCATCGACAGAAATAAGAGGAATGAAAGAACTTTAATTTTGACGGTGTTGGCAGTGTTCCTTTGAGAGCGCAATGATTTCAAGCTTCCACCATGCTATTTACAAACACCATCGAACTTGTTGTTTGCAAGGTAATGACGTCACAAGGGGGAACCATAGGAGGGCGCCACCAAAACATCTCGCCGCTAATAAACGGCTACTTGTGAAGCGTGCACGCGGATTTTTCGAACGCTCTCGGATCGCTCCTTCGCTGAAGTAAAACGGTCTACTAAAACGTGTTTTTTACCTCCGCTCTCCATTCTGGCGTAGCGGGCCGCGCATACGCGGTTTGGCACTCCCAGAGGGGGAGCGGAAATGGAAACGGTCTACTAAAACTCGCTAACGCAGCGGCCAGATTCGCCAACGGTAATCACTACCCCCCACAAGTCCACGGAGTTTCGTACACAATGTTGACGTTGCAGCCAGTGCGCAGCTAGCAACTTTTGTCGGGGGAAGGGGGCCGGGGTGGCTGAGGTGTGTGGGATGTGTATGACTTGGGGCGGGAGAGTAGGAGGGGGGTCAAAATGCGTGTATATATTATACACGAACTCAACCTCTGTTACGTCACGGCGCAGTGGTGGCGCGTCGAGCGCACTTCCGGTCTGGGGCTGTGGGCGGAAGTCTCCATGTGAAACATGTATTTTTGCGTTGTTTTGACAGTAACCAGACAAAAATCTGCCTTCTCGTCAAAACGCTGCGACTGGGGCTGCACCAAAAGAGTCAAGAAAGGTTTGAAGGCCAGTTTTCTATGTGCTCGGTTCGTCTGAGAACGTGGATGGTGCCGTGAAAGGGGAAAACCAGACGCCGTCGGAGCACGATTGCTTGGGAGTGGAAGCACTTTGGGTTGAATCTCACGGATAGTTGTGGTCGTCAGATTTATGTGTTTTGTTCCAAGCATGAACGCGTGAAAACTGTCAAGTTGAACGGACCACCTGCGGACTACGTTGAGTCCGTCTACAAGTACAAACGGCCGCCTGATCGTTTGAACTGTCGTCTGCTCTTTCAAACGTTTCTGCTTGTCGTCTGCTGCTCTTTCAGACGACACCGGCCCGTAGACCAAACATTGGCCCGGTAATTGCGATAAGAATTAAGTAAGTTTCAGGCCTCCAAAGACTTACGCAGATCTTCAAGGGTGCGATGCAACAATTTTTGTACTTTGCAAAATACCACTAATAGAACGGGATCCCCGACGTTAATGACCCATAAAACACGCGTTCGTTTTTCACCCCACGCAATAGAAGGCCCAGAAAAACATTAAAGAAAACGAGCAGCGTTCACCCCTCAACTCGCAGCCAGAACAAGTGGCCACGTGATCTGGAGCCGATTATATGGCGCCAATGTTTATCATAGCCACGCGCTGGGGTTGGCAAAGCACAGGACACGCGCGAGTTCCAGACATTGTTATGGCTCGGCTATTGTCGTCGTTGCAGCGATTGGACACGGGCCACTACCTGAATGCTTCTCGAGCCAGTAATTATCACGAGCCCAAATCGAGTGCCCACGCAATGCTCGGGTCCAATCTATGAACAGCATTCAAATATCGTCATATGGGTGTACTGCGATCCCCACGTTACGTCATCAAATTTTGCAAAGGAGAGATTGAATGAAAATGATCGCTTTTGTCCTGAAATTACACCGCAACAAAGGAGCTTCTTGGCCAGTGGCGTTGCGTGCGAAGTATCCTTGAGTCCCACTAGTGCCAGTAAGCTCGTGTAAAGTGAAAAACATCCCAATTGAATATCGTTGCACCGCTCCTTTAAGTTTGAGGGTTGTGTAAGGCAAGCTCGATGTAAACAGTATACAATAGGACAGTGTTGGGTAAAGTATATATAAAAGGTCTTTCAAGTAAAGTACAAAGTTAATGAAACGTGATGTACTTCAAGTAAAGTAGTAGGTACACTTGTGCATGCTTAAAGGGATACATAACCAGCTTCGGCGCTCATTTTCTGGTCTATATGTGTTCAAAAGAGCAGTATCACATGGAACATACCAATATCTTGTTAAAAGTCTCGAAAAGGAATTTTAAAACGAATTAAACGGTTAGCAAAGAGCACCTGGTGGATATCGCTAACGCCTCGTTTGTAATGCTCGTCTAGGAACCTTGACAGCTAGTGACGGAGGTTGTCTCGTCTCCGGCCACGACGAGAGAGGGAAGGAGGAACTCCCCTCTTCCCGAGAATCCCTTTGTGTGTCGCAGAAGAGGCTATTGTCCCCCAACAAGATTATAGATTAACCCGTCACTCAAAATTCGTACAAAAGCAGCCGCTTCGGTGGCTGGAACGAAGGGGAGGAAGTGGCCGAGTGAGCTAACGCGTTCTCAGCTCGGAGCGTGGAGCGAAAGCTTGCGCTGGGAACCTCCTGGGTTCGAATCCCCACCGCCCCCGCCCGTTTCGATCTGGATGAGTTTCGTACCGGCACGCGTTCGTGTGATCACTACTGCGTGATGCACGTTAAAACCCCAGGCTTAGCGGTTGTACCGCACTGGCTAAATTTCTCATCTACAGCTAAGAGACCGATTACCCGTTGAGGCGCATCTCCCCATCAAGGCTGTGGCAAACATAAAGAGCAAAACCAATTATTTTTGAACGACGAGGCCATCCTCTCGACGTCAGCCTCGCCGTAGCTTTGCTCGTCTCGAGATGACCTACGTCACGATTGCGTTGGATGTCACGTGCTCTAAGCTGGGCCTTCTCCGAGCAATTGCCAGGGTGGGCCGTTTATAACGAAAAATACAGCCACCAGGATCAAAATAGAAACGTGCGATTGTCATTTACGGATATTGTGGATCATATTCAACCTGTCTTTGAACACGACGGGGATATTTCAAATTTCGTTGAAGTATCCCTTTAAAGTAAAGTACCATATATATAAAATGTACTTTCAAAGCAAAGTATAAGTATTTTTAACATAATTTTTCATGATGCCCAGGGCGCCTGATGTAGAGCCGGCCCTGAATGTGCTTCAAGTACAAGCACTCTAAACCTCCTTGAAATAGTACTTTTAATGGTGTATTCGCACGAGAGATCTTTATCCCCGGAGAAAACCGAGTACGTCATAGAGCTGAGAGAAGGAAACGGCACGAGAAGGAGGAGGCAGTGGAGAAAATCCAAGCGAGCATTCGCACGACGGAGTCGCATGTAGTTGAGTCGCCGGAGTTTTTCTTTTCGCGAACCTGTTGGCGACTTTTACGGGCTCATTGAAAAAAGGCAGGGAAAAAATAATAAAGAAAAGACACCCCACACTTCAAGCCTGCTGGCGACTGCGGGGACTCATCCAACAAAAAGGCAGGCAAAAAATAATAAAGAAAAGGCACCCCACACTTGAAAGCTATTCATCATTATCCCTCCCCAAAAGCAGGGGGACAAAGAGGGGGCCCGACCGCTCCGACGGATACCGACGGAACGGCGGATATTCTGTAGACCTGTCACAGATTCTCCTCGGGTCCCCGCGAGCACGCCGCGAGCTCGGGGGATCAGCGAACATCCGTGACGCGGAGCACGTGACCTCAAAACTCGATGACGTTTACTCTTCTCCTCGGGAAGAAACTCCGTCGTGTGAATACACCAAAGGGCATCTCCGCCGGGATTTTGATGGTCACCGATTTCTATAAAATTTTCACCATGTATTTGGATGCCCTTCCTGAGCATGTGTACGAAATATCTCGGAAAAATATTAATTTTCTTAGAAGAAAATGAATTTTGAAATTTACATGTACACACCCAAATCACTTGCTGCCGCCCTACTGGCAACACTGAGCAAGGGCGGCACACGGAGGCTGCCATGATGGCGCTGACGTTGCCGTGACGTCACATGTTGGTCAGGGTGCTTGCTTTGCAGCTTGTTGGTGCTAGCGACTGTCTGCTTTTTGCTTAGTGTTATCGGCTTATACAGTTATGTAAGAGCGCGTAATGGCGACTGGAGGAAATTGGTGTTGTGCCGTAGGGTCTCGCGCTACGGAAGCGTCGCTTGAAAAAC
>JAZHYW010009319.1:0-11551 GCA_037355805.1 Ixodes ricinus | reverse complement strand
TACTAGGGGAGAAAAGAGGAAAGTGTTAGTACGGCACTGAAATGGTTCAATCTTTGCTGGAAATATTTAATATGAATAGAGCAGTTGCCTTTGCATGAGGACGAAGCGCAAGCACCTTGCTGGCCGTACATGATCTATGTCATTTAGCCTTGATCCCTTAGCTTTTCTTTTTTAGATATTGCACTGGCACCCACAATATAGTTGCCATTTTTCAGCACAGTTTTCTCAGTTGAATGGTTTCACCCATTCATTCTCTCCCTTGGTCTCAGTTCGCTGCTTGACATCAGTGATGATGATGCAGCGAGTGTCTTTGTTTGCAGAGTTTCAGCTTTCCGTTTTTTTGTTTGGCGTTCCTGACTTGTCATTAGTCGAAACATTCATCTTGCTGAAAGGATGTTACAAGAAAACGCTTGTGTGTTTTCTTGTGACAACAAGTGTTTCAAAATGAGCTCCCTCGTATGTTCATTTTCCCAGGCGTTGAAGTCGGAAGTCTCCTTTCTGGCGAGTAGTTCCCTTATGAGATATGTAGCAAGTCGGCGCTGGCTGGGCGTCACCAATTAGTGAAGAACATAGTTGGCTTCTACAGCATTTACACCAGAAAAACAAGCCCTCCTTTAACGAGTTTCATTACGAGAGCATAGTCTTCCTGTGCGAGCAAACTGTAGCCAACTTATTTCCTCTTGTCGATGCGGCCTTGCATTTTTCGCCCCTCAAGTTTTTCAAGGTGGTGAAGACTGCACGGCCGGCCACATAGCCCAGGGCCGATAGTGTGTGTCTTATTTTGTAGCGTGAGCTACACTGGCCGAGGTCGAGCAGTTTCGCGTGGCTCGCATAATGAGCCGTGCTCCGTGCTGCGCAAGCGCGAGGAGCAGTGACGTAACACGGCGCCCAGCTGGCGCGCCGGAGACGGCGCCGCCGCGGGCGCCTCTCCGGTCTGCGGATGCGCGAGGAGCAGGCGTCACACGGCGCACAGCTGGCGCGCCGGAGCCGCCACCGCCGCGCGCTCCGCCGCCGCCGCGCGCGCCTCGCCCAGCTGCGCATTCCAGAGGAGTGACGTCATAGCCGCAGCAGACGAACTGGCGCCGTCGCGTGCCCAGCTGTCCGCCTCCGTTGCGCAGTAGGCAGGTCTGACGCTGCTCCGGAGCAGCTTGATAGCGCTTCTGATTTTGTGCGCATAAGCTCACGCTACGTGTATCCTGGCAGAGCCGAGTTAAGCCACCGCAATTTTTTTACAGCCCAGTGCCCCATTGCAGGTGTACTGCACCGCAAGTAGGGCGTCAAGTATCCGCTCGCTTGTGAAGATCTTCCCGGCTTCCATCCTTGCTAGCTGTGGTGATCGTCGACAGCGTGCTGCATCAGCAGTATTTTGTTTTCACCTTCGGAAATATGCCTTGTAGACACGTAGTATTAAAAGCTAAAGTCAGTTGCCTACATTTCGGAAACGATCTTCTGAGCTGTCAGTTTTCCGCTTGTCCCATGGAGGCCATACAGCAGATTCGAGTTGATCAAAGCAGCATA
Organism: Ixodes ricinus; assembly: GCA_037355805.1. Taxonomy (NCBI): domain Eukaryota; kingdom Metazoa; phylum Arthropoda; class Arachnida; order Ixodida; family Ixodidae; genus Ixodes; species Ixodes ricinus. Next base: position 10,033 of record JAZHYW010009319.1, on the reverse strand, counting down.
TCTGGGATGTGTATCTGACCACTTCTGCAGAAAAGAGAACGAATAAGGGGAAATATATTTAATTCAAAGAAAGGTAATGTAATCGGAAATGGTTATAAAAAACGCGAATGCTGTTCTTCAAAGGGCAGCTGAAGTAAATTTGTATTGGAGACAAAACAGTGGCATTGTTTTGATCTGACATTTTGGATCACGAACATCAAAATTATATGAAAATTTGGTGCACCGATTGCTAAATGCACTATAATAATAATAAAAAAATGCTTATTGCACGGGCTAATAAAACGAGATACAAATAATAATAGTATATTAATAATATTCTCCATACAGCTACGTAGTGTGTGTCGGGATTCCTTGAGGAGCTTGAAGAGCTCCAGCTAAATTTTAGTATATGCCTCTTTTATTTGTATATGTAAACTGGTCAATGAACCATATTCCGGCTTGCGTGCACTCCAAACTACAGTTCAAAGACCCGCTAAAATTTAGGTCTTACTAGGGAGTTGTAGCGGATCATTTCTGCGCTCCGATGACGATACGCTGAAACGACACGATGTACTTCGTGTTTTTTTTTTTCATTTACATTGATGTGCTGGTTGCAACCGTGATAATCTATCATTTGCATACCTTGCAAAAATTATCCTCGAAAAGGAAAAAAAGAAATCACTCCTAGAAAAAAAAAAAAGAAACGAACCAATGATCATAAAAATATAAAAAGTTCTCATCCTGCCGTGCCGTGAAAGAGCGAGATCTTCCCGTCGATTCGCTGTAGTCCACGCTTCCGTAGTCATCCTTGCAGAAACTCAAATAGCAGATAAAAAACATTTGTACGGCATGATAGCACCGATAGCACCAACGCTGGAGAGCACCAAACCGACCAAACCATCGAACGGAAACGTAGTACGTACGAGAAGGTTGTGTTGTATTTCAAATTGTGCTAGATCGCACTCGAGAGTTGAACTTCCGATACTCGGCGTGCGAAAACCTACTCGCGTCTAGCGTTGTTCTTGTTGGTTCCCCTGGCCTCATTGTCACGTGACCCAACCCGCAGGAGTAGCTCAACAAAGCCCTCGAAGAAACGAACGCGACGGATGACCGTTGGACAGAAGAAAAATAGAAAAAAACGCGACGCCATGGCGCCACGTTTTTTTTTTTTACCTTTTGTTTTTTGTTGGCGCCGCCTCCGCCGTAGAGGGAGAGGGTAAGTAAAAGAGAACGTGCATTTCAAAGAATCCAACTGTCAATGGGAGCCCTGCAAAGAAGCGCATTACCAGTTCAGCCCACTCATAGAGATGCTCCTTGAAGGGAGAGAGGAAGCGCTATGGCCTTAAGATCTAGGTGGTGTTGTCTAGTTTCGCATTACAGAGATTTGCAAACGTGTTTCACTTTTTAAACGGGTGTTGCTTTTCAATTGAAAAGCTGTAGCTGCAATTGAAAAGCTAGAGAAAAGCATCTTGGTGGCGAAACAATTTCTGTTGACTTTCTTTTGAAAACTGGGCCAATATTCAAAAGAAAATCACGAAAAAAGCTTAAAGAATATTGGGTGAAAACCTGATGACACTTTATAACCTCTGGTGACTTTTTTAAATAGAATTTGAACATAAAACCACCACAGTTTTTGTAAGAGCGCCAACAGCAGAAACTGGCTCATTCATTTCCTTTCGAGATCACATGTTTCACCTTCTTCCCTTTCCTTCTTACCTTAGCTACTGCACTCGGACGTTTTTAAGAAACTACGTTGAACTCACTCCTGAGGTGATAACAAAATTTAGAATGACACCGCGCCGCTAGCCTGCTTGCATTTCTTCGTTAAACAAGACTAGAGAAAGCACACTGTCGTCGCCGTGTCGCTGGAGTATCGGGATTTAATCAAGTTTCACACTTCTGGGGAAAAGGGTAACTGTACACGTGCTCCGCTGTGGAGGCGAAGGAGGCATATACTTGTCAGGAGGGAGGGAGGGAGTATCGAAGTCACAAGGACGGTCGCTTTTTTATATGCAGACGATCAGCGACGAAGCGTCTCAGTTAGTAAAAAACCAACAAATCGTCATCCCCTTTCATAACGACTTTGAAGGACCTCTTTTCTAGCACTACACGCATATGTCGCCACACAAAGTTCCCACGGTAATGCATAAATATTTAGATATATTTATGGAACTAAATCTCTTCTGCAGTTCAGTTTGCATAGTTCACTGCGCTCTTGCAACCGAGGCGCCGTGCACTGGGAAATAGACAGGCAGGCCAGGGGAAACATGCTGGTGTGCAAAAAGTTATGTTTACGTGCGTGTCGCACCTTAACTCTGCAAATCACAGCACTCCTATTTCGAGTAGATGTTTGGAAAGTGCCTTGAGCCGCCTCAAATAGTTTAAATCACAATCTAAACCCTAAGACAAGGAGCAATAAAATAACGGCCAAGACGACACACATTCTCAAACGCAGCTAAGTTTATTCATAAGGAAACAACAATTTATTGCCACCCACACAAAGAGAAACGAGGAAAACAAAAAGACATGCCGCCGCAAAGTTGGCAAAACCGAGCCAGACTGACTGACCTGCACCCAGACACCACACCACCAAGCTACCCGACAAGATAATTGAAAAACCCGTCAAGACTACGTGAACCAAGCGAAAAACCGCACTTCCGCCGCCCCCCCCCTCCCGACCACTCACTCGTCGACAAGAACAAGAACTCGCAACAGAAGCTCGCCTGCATACTTTTGTTATATTCAGATATTTGCTCATTTCAAAGTTTAACCCAGAAATGACAGTGCCGTGTCACGCGATGAGGTGCAAAAGTGCACCTTCGCATTCTTCACTCCATTGCCGAATTCAGCGAGGTCTGGCAAGAGGGAATCGGGAATGAAAGACAAATTATATGCTTTTTTTCACGCTCGGACGTCGCAAGGAATACCATCTCGTCGGAAGGAGAACGAGATTTGTTTGACTTAAAGGTTGAAATAAGATATGAATAACTTATAACTTCATCTGAATATTTATATATTATTGTTCGGCATCAGGTAGGACATGTGACCTGTCTCATGCGTTAATTAAACTTTGGCATTCGTGGAACAATAGAAATTCGGCACCGATCATACAGTTTAGTGTACAGTTTGAGGTACATCGTAAATAATTACGCACATGGCTTTAGTGCTCCTATTTTTTATGTTCGATGGTTCTGTCGTTATTGAGGGGACACGCAAAATCCTGACCTATCGAATGTTTCTGGAACAAGTAAATGTATATTATTTTTAGTAGTTTGTGATATACGGATTCGCCGTAGTCTAAGCTTTAGCACGGTCAATCTGTATACCCATCGAGAAGATCTCAGTGCGCGGGTATTGGTGCGTCAGAGATCTTAACAACAAATAATCGGTGCTACCTGGAAGCTACGGGCGTTTGAAATACTTCCGTTTTGCAAACCAAAGACACGAAGAAAAAAACATGCACACAAACCTTCTCGAACTCAGCAGAGTTGCTGAGTTTGAGACGGTGTGCGAAATTATATGTTCCTTTTTTTCGCATGTCTCGGATTTAAGTATGGCAGTCATTCACCAGCTTGCCTGTTGTTTTACTTTTTCATTGTTTGAAATTTACGCCAACACTTGTGCCTGACTCTTCTCTGCATCCCAAGTCATTTAAAACTCTCTTTATTTGAAGTTAAAAGTCTGTTAAATACAAATAACGGACACTGACAGATGTGGTTGTTTTTGTTTTGTCGATTAATCTCTCTTACTTTCGGCCACTCTTTTTGTTTTCGCGAGTTTGGTGCTTTGTTATCTTCTGAAGTAAGATCCTGCGTACGCCACTGATTCTTCAGCCTTATGCATGCTTCTGCTGCACACCTGTTCCAAAATTCAGATTCTCCTACTTTAAAAACAAAATGTTTCAAAGCCTCTTTTTATTGTAGTTTCAACCCTCTGAAGTATTAAATGTTGATGTGTTGTTCTCGGGTGTGCGTATTCTTTGGATTTCTTTTGTGCCTCATCGCACTCACTTGAGTGATAGTGTCATGGGCCGCTGCTTTATGACCACACTCTCTAGCACTTACTCCGTGATGAACCTGTCTGCACATTCGAATACCTCCTTTTACTCATGAATTATGAAATCGTGGAATATGGGGCGGTACGGATTGTCATCGGTGACAGAAGGCTGACTCCGCTTTGGCCCTAATGCAGGTGTGCATGCACGTGCAGCAAGCTGGTTCGCTGCCCCTCCAGTTATACCACGTTGGACAGTCTGGAGGACTTTATTTTATACAGAGAGTTTGTCTCTATTCAACTTGGGAAGTTATAGGAGATCGACATGAGGAGACGCCATTGGCCGAAATAGCGTTCTGAGCGTGTTCCAGGGCGTCTTCACAAATTCGAATGTGGCCATCCATAAAGCCGGAAATAATACCCTGGCGGTGGTCGCGAGAAACGAAATTAATTAAGTGCGTCGGAGTAACTCTCGGTGACTGTAAAATATCGGTGCACGTGATGTTTCAATTTTGAGTCAAGGTCATTCAAAATCATGGTGAAAGAGCGCGACTAGCGGAACGATGGACATAATCCGTACGCCAGGCGCCGAGGGCCCGGAATCTGCCGTCGGAGCAGTCACACACTGTTGGAGCAAAACAGAGTTCGAGCGGCACATTCGTTTCTTACAGCTTTCTGCGTGATCATAATCGAAACATCACGTGCACCCTATTTTCAACATATGAAGGGTTACCACATTTAACTCTTACGTGCTTATTAAAACCATATATCTTATGATTAAAACTGTTTCTCGCTACCACCGCTACGGGATTCTTTTCGGCTTATGGTTGGCCAAGAGAGCATGTTAAGCCTACTTTTGGCGTCTGGTACACGCCCTGACTCTGCCCGCTTCTCCCATTGTCCAGACTCTCTCTATATACGGTTCTGGTCAACAAGTAGCTGCACTCCTCATTCCGACCATCACTCTCGCGAAAATGGTTCTCATAATCCTGTTCAGGGCTGTTGTGACGTTTACGTTGGAAGCCATGGGTAGTGACGGATTTTCACCAAAGTTAAATCGAAAACGAAATAGCAAGCAACCACCTTAGGCCTGGACCGCATTGTAGTTATGCTTAAATTTGTTTTCTTTAATTGCAATTTTGGGAATATAACTACTCTGTTCTAGATTATTTGCCTAATAATTGAACGAGCATCAGAGCAACGTAATTTCTTTTGCGCGTATGTCTTGAACCGATTAGACGTGTCCTTATTTGGTTTTATGCGCAAAATACATAATTTCCGTTTAATATTTGATTAGTTTTGACGTAGCTATCAAACGCCAGTTTCACTTTTCTTATCGTCTGTTTTTCTTGGGTAAAGTTATACGGAGAAGTTACGGGGCCAGTACCATAAATTCCAGCGCCCTGTGAATGCGCACATACTTAGATGTGTCATACATTCTTATTCGGCGAGACAAGGAGCGAGCAAATGTGACAGAAAAATAAGATTGCGTAATTTCCACCCTCTTATCACATACCGATGACAGAGACGGAGGAAAAAGCATAAACCAGGCGGAATTCCGAAAAGTAAATACATCTGGAACGCATAAGAAGTACTTATCACCAGCTTGCTTTTCATCTGCAGACGCTAGCGTGAACCTAAAATTTAGTGCAGCAATTACAACTTGTAATGATTACTCATGTTACAAACGAAGGTACCTCATGGTGTGCCACACTATTGTGGTGTTCGCCGTTTTTCCGATTAATTCGTATTGTTATCATAGGCTAATAGGCGATAAGTTAGTTTGCACATCTATAAAAAGGTGATTCCTCGAAGATGATTCCTCGTGGGAATCACCTTCGTATTTTTAGTGTAATTATGATTGCCATAATACTGTATTTTTTCCTCTAAACAACGCACTACTACTAATTTAAGCCAATGGCTAAGATTGCGGCGAAGTGATATATAATTATACGTTTAATATAATATTCGACCTGTACGCGGCATGTGAAACATATTACGAAAGAAAGATAATCTATCTACAGCGACTGTTTCTGTGGGATACTGTGCGCGATTGCATCCGCTAGCCTTTGAGGGGTGAAGAAATGTTAGCGGAAGAGCTGTCATAAATCAAGATTTAAGCAAATTACCGATAGCGATCTAATAGGGTTCTCTGAAAGCTTACCGATTTTCTTGCGAAAATGTGGACGCACCGACCTCTTCTAGAGTCTTTCATATGCTCCCATCATGCTTCGCAGTGAGATATACCTTTAGGCGAAGTATGTACGTAAAAGATTAAAACATTTAATAAAATATGAATAGGTTTAGGACACTTCATCATTCTGTTTTTTCCAAACAGCTGAAAAGCCAAGTGACACATGCGGTGCGAGCCTTGCCATAGCTGGACGAATTATTGGAGGACGGAACGCCAATGAAGGGGAATTTCCCTGGATGGTAAGCGTACTACAACGGGACTTGGGCGTTATTTCAATGCTGTTTCAGTCGTCTGCCTGTCCGATAAGAGTCTTGAACAATTGCTTCACTGTTTGGACTCTTGAGTACAATCCCCGTACGGTTCTTCTTACCGGTGACTGTTTAGTGTCGAAATGCGAAGAGGCTGACCGACGATGTCTGTACAAAACGAAAAAAAAACACTGTAATTGATTAATAATTGATATAAATATTTTGTTTAACCTACTAGGCAAATACAAAATAAACGACAAAATTCAATCACCGACACTTTCCATATAATTTTTGCTGTTTCTTATAGATTACTCCCTAATTACAAAGGAGTAAATGCGTGTAACTGCGCGCAGCCTATGGAATACAGAACTCACGTTCATATATCTAAAATAGAAAAATGTCTCCTATTTTGTAGGCAAAGGCGAAAGTGAAGAATAGATGCATAGTCACAGGCAGTTCAGAAAGTTTAGAGTGGGATGTCTTCACGGATGTTGCATCGTGATTTGTTCTTGAGCTCATCGGATAGGTAATAACATGATCGGCACTGCCATGTCCTGCGTTTCTTAGGCATAAGAATCTTATCGCATGGCGAGTCCCATCTTATCGCTCCACAGTCAATGATGGCTTTTTTTATTGGCGTTAGCCGATTAGAAAGCAAAAGAACGAAGTAACATGCGTGATGATAACAAGCAACGCCCTGCATTTCTTGTGCTATCTGGGAGTGTATTTTTGTTATATCCCGAAGTACGAGTACATCGCGTAAGACTATACAAAATCAAGATGTCTTTCTTTCCTTGTTTCTTACTTTCTTTATTAAACGAAAGAAAGCGGAGACGTTGGCCGCCATGTAGACGTTGCCGGCTGCTCTATGTTTAGTTAATTGTTAAAAAATAGTTAGAACATCCCACATTACATCGTATATATCCTTCCTCTCCCTCCCCCGAAGCGTTTTCCCGCATAGAAAAAAAAATCAGTCAATTATTTGGTTACATTGAGTCCACTATTTACAATATAAGTTTTGTCCAGGAATTGTTTTATTACTAAACATGCTTGTTTCTCCAAGCTATGGTTAGGCCACGGTCCTACTACCTTGTTCAGAAGAAATGCTGAGTTGTCAATAATGTTCAGTCGTATTTTTAGTCGTGATCGGTTCTGGTCGAGGCGAAGGCAATCGATGAAAATATGTTATATTGTTTATGTCTTCTGACAACATTCGCAGCTAGGGTAATTTTGTTAGTTACTTATATATAAATATTCATTCGTGTATGCTACTCTCAAACGTAAGCGGTGTATTAACGTTTCGACCTTTCTTGGAAGGTCATTTTGCATGGTCAAAATAATATTTGGGTAAACTTGATAGAATATCGAGATTCTACATCTATCATTAAGCCACATATCCCATGATAATTCTTTAGAGTGATTCTCTATCATAAAGTTTATGTCGGTACTTGCATAAGGTATCATTTGCACCCTGTCACAAGTGTGTGCGTTTGCGGCGAGTTTGTCCGCCTCCATATTTTCTTGGATGCCGCTAAGGCCTGGGATCCATTGTAACATTATTGCATGTCCAGAATTTAGGCAATCATTGACAACTTCTACAATTCTATAAATGATTGATGAGTTTGAGCGTTGAGGGCTCAATGCATTGATAGCGTTAAGATGCTGCCTGATAATCTGTACATATACGCCACTTGATTCAACCGCATGTCTCTCTTATATGCTCCACCGAAGAGAAGATAGCGTGTACCTCTGCCATTGCCGATGACGTTCTGTGGGAAGGTCGGTATGAGTTTTGGACTCTAAGTGTTGGTTGATATATGCCGATGTTAATCCGTCCTCCTTTGTGGATCCATCGGTGTATACTTGGATATGATAAAGACAACTTTTCTCTATCTATACAAGGGCTCTTTGGGAAATAACCAATGCAGCCGTTGTTGCTTTTGATTTTTAATCTTATAGATTTATTTTGATTTCTGGAGCCTGGTACATCCAGGGTGGTTTGTTAGATTCTTGAACACACACCGTGTAGCCGCGTAGTTGAAAAGTTGATGTTACAAGCTCATAGGTGGCACATCACTCGCTTCGAGTGAATTATGCGTGGGCGAGTGGGTTGTTACAGCGCTGCGTCGACACTCGTAGGAAATGAAGCAGTAGTTCCTGTTTACATAATGATAATATTGGTAATTGCTTGGCCTTTGCTAAATACACGGGCTCCCAACGTCGGACGCGGTACGCCGAGGCAAACTCGCAAACTTTCGAGCCAGCATGAAATATTGTCTAATTTCATGTTTTGCTGATAAACCAGATAGTGTAGTGCTGAAATTGAGTAAGCAATTATTTGCCGTCCAAGATCTCAGTGTAATACTAACTGGGACTTCCTTGAGCCTCCTCAGTTTGGCCCAGCAAAATAAGGAATGATGTTTATTGTTCTATTTAGTTTGTCATCCAACAGGTACACATGTTTGTCTTATGTAAGACGTTGATCCATGATTACTCCAAGAAATCGGTGGCGCTTTATGCGTTGGAGTATCTGACTCTTCAATGGGAGTTGAAGTCCTTTAAGGTCCTTCCTGGTGAAAGGGAGCACCACCCACTTGGTGGGGGCTATGTCCATATCAGGGTTGTAAAAGATACTTAAAAAATGTACCTTTGATGCAGTTACACGTTCTCGTGCGAAAAGATACACAGGTAATCGCTTAAAAATGTACATATTTACAGGTGCCATTACATCAAAGATGCTTTCTTTATTTCTTTTCCACAAATTAGTCAGAATATATTGGAAGTAAAGCTTTTTATGCTAAAGATACACACAAACACAAGTTCGATAAATGTGCTTTATCGATGTCAATGGGATGTCCACATCGGAGTTTAGTCCTCACGTGACTTATCCCGACGCTTCAATTGGTTCACCAAGGCGACAGCTTCCACTGTTTACAATGCCACGCCGAAACCGCCGAAACTCGCTTGTTGACGTTCTTGCCCTATCCGAGCTTAGAAACCACGCAGAAAGCCACACAAAACGGCAGTGATATGAAGCCGCCACGCGTCAGTTTCGATTAGCGCCTGCCCATGGCACCGCGTCTCCGCAAGGCAGCGGCTCCACCGCTCCACGCCCAAGGTCAACGTGGCGAGGAGAGCGCGCGCTCTCGACCGTCCACGCAAGTACGCCGCAGAAGAAATAAGGGAGCGGAGGAACGGCATGCATGCTTTCGCATTCACAACTCATAAGAAGTGCTTAGGTAGACGGATCTTGTGTTGGGCCCGTGCGCCTTATTTCGAAAAGATTAACCAAAGACGGGTATATTATATATTGAGGACATTTCTTGCGAAATGTGGATACGCGCCCGACTACACACCTCACGAGAAGAGAGACCAAGGAGCATATGCTAAGAAAAACAAGAAAAGAAGCTACCGGCGCGAGCAGAGCCTAGTTGAAACCGTTGGTCGATGCAACATCAAACTTTAAGAGCCCTTCCCATGTATAAACTGTAAGTACGTTGTATAAACCTCTTTTGGAAACCGGAGTGATCTAAATTATCGAATACGAGTACGTCACAATTGTCTCTCTCCCTCTCCCTTTCCAAGTTTGCTTTCCAAGGCGCCAGCGATTCTGGTCACG
>JAZHYW010009318.1:0-101182 GCA_037355805.1 Ixodes ricinus | reverse complement strand
TAATAATAATATATTAAGAAGTAGAAGAATATTTTATTTGTGAAGCGATGCAGGTAGATAATAATCATTTGTGCGGCAAAAATAAGCTATATTCCATGATAATTAACAAAAAAAATAAAAACGTCAAAGAGTCACCCGCTATCAGCAAGTTTTACAAGCAGGTTCAAATGAGCCTGTTTGCGAGCGACTTCAGCGCATCGACTCCATTCCTTCTTCAAACGAAGCTGACGCGGCAATCGCCTACATGAATGCGCAATTGCCTACTAATGATTTTATAATGCGTCCGGGGCCGAGGTGGTCAGCAGCACTACGCGCCACGTTTTCTGGTGCATCGCACGGTAACGCTGATGCGCGTAGCGTGCCCGCTGTTGGTGCTGCCGAGAGCGATGAGGCGGAAGAAACATCGAAACCCAAGTGTTTAGGCCTGCGTACAAGGCCAATAATTTGGTGCGCAGGTTCGAGGAGTTCGCCGCGCCAGAAGGATTGCGATTGGCCTGATTATTTCGAAAGGTTTTATTGTGCCAGGTAGTATACTGAGGTAGGAGCTGCTTCGTTCTAAAGTTATTACGCAGTGTTTACAGTGTTCGGAGCCTGGTGCCGTTGTGCCTGCGCTGGAGCCTTTGGGACCCTACGGGCAAGTGCAAAATTATCGAGCAGCTTACTTTTATGACGTCACAAAGCTCGCGTTTGTTAAGAAGAAATTGTATGACCATATGGGACAGTTTGCATCGCCGGACGAGGTTGGCTGCTGCCATAATTTTCATTTCGTTTCCCAAAAGTAGTCTTCCATGTTTTCCCCGTCGCATGATGAATTTCCGTTTACATGGGCTGAATGATCGTGCACCAGCCATCTCGATCCACTTGACTTGAATGCGATGCGCTTTGCGCATATGCCGTTATATGACCGCATTGAATGTCAACATGCGGCATTCATGTAAACGCGGCTATTGATAATTGACGCTGCCAATATAAAATATCTTAAAGTCAGAAACGCAGCACACCCACTACGGTGAAGGTGGAAGACCAGCGAGCTCTTATTTTTAAGACAACCTATTTATTTCACCGTATACATCTTACGATTTACATATGATAGCAACGAAGACATGTACAGGATTTTTTCGAGGCACATCCCGAGGGACAGTTTTTTTTTTCAAGTTTTATCAGCATCGCGGAAGCGAAAGAAAAGAGCAACAGATCGGTATATTTCAGTCTAAAACAAGGCAATTTCTTGTCATTTGCGACCGAGTACGACCGAACCAGACTGGCTTTTAATTTTCACTTTAGACTGATGGAGCAAGCGGCGGAGTTGGTTCTACCGCAAGAGGCTTAAAAACTACGGGTCTCTCTCGGTCTCACTCGGTCGCAGGAGTGTGAATTTTGAAGGAGGTAATGGTGATCGTAGAGCGCACGAGGGATCAGACTATTGTCATAATGCCAGACTCACGCGGGTTGCCCTCTTTAGTTATTTGCCATTATCAATCGGGAACAAAGCGGTTGAGCCAACATCCATGGACGCACTTTTTTTCCTCCATAATCAGTTTCGCTGTAAAAACGCTATCACAACTAATGACGAAATCATCACGAGGGCTCGCGTCGGCCTGCACATTGTATGCTTTTCTGGTCTGTCTTGATGCGACATAGTTGAGTGAACGGGAATTAAAAATTTGAGGCACATAGGTGGTCACTATAGCGAAGGGGAACAGGAAACTTTGATATTTTTCATAATTGTCTCATATTCGGACGAAGAGTTTTAAAATCATCCTTCCAGTAGCGGTCAAGCACGATTGAAACAATTTTCGCATGGAGAGAACGACACACACATATTATTCGCGCTATTAATAATACAATACTATGCACACGCGCGCGCACGCACGCACACACACACACGCGCGCGCGCGCGCGCGCGCGCACGCGCGCGCACACACACACACACACACACACACACACACACACACTTTCATTAATATTAATATATATCTGTATCCTTATTTAGGGAGAGGGTATTATCGTATAGGGGTCGAGGGAAGGGGGGAAATTCTCTGTGCGGTTCCAAAACATGAATGACGTAATTTGTGTGGCGATGGGCGCAGGCGAACACCCATTTATTTTATTGTGTGGATTACCGAACTGCGTTTAACGTATAAACGTCAACAAAGCACCCCATATTACACCAATCTTTTTCTCCTTTCCTCTCGTCGTCTTTACCATATTCCACTCGCCCTTTTCTAAAGTGAAGTGTCCATAACATTAGCTTCAACAAAATATTTCTTTCAAAAAAAAAAAAGGAAGCATCGAGAGCGTGTTAAACAAAATTTATACAAATTAAAAAAAAAAAGATGACCACCGTTGCGGCGGCGCTGCCGCCCGGTGCGTTGCAAGGTACAGCCATTATCCATGCATCCAGTCACGCAAAAAAAGAAACGAAATACATTGCTTGTGAGTGACGTCCTTTGGAAATCACCGCTCAAAGTCACCCACATCGAAACGGCAGTGAAATTGTTGTCTCTTTCTTAAGCTAATACAGAAATAAAAAATAAAAAATATATAGAAACGCAGTAGTGAAATGAACTTATTTTTCATTTGAACGATATGTTTCGAATAAGAACAGATTAAACGAAACGCATAAAAATTATTTCGAACTCGATGAGTAGGGGAGGGGGGAGTGCTGTCTAAGCAATAATAAAGCTTCGCCTAACAAGTTCCAACTCATCCCCGCGCAAAAAAAATTTCGTGCCTCGTAAACAACAACAAAAAGTTTGCCCGAAGTTAATAGACAAAAAGCAGAACAGGCATGACCCTCCCCCCCCCCAAGAAAAAAAAGAAAAAGAAAGAAATAAAGAAAAATGTTTTAGTATTTATGCGACGTTTTCCACCGTCTATTAAAATGTGCTAAATAAGCTCACAGTTTTCCTCGTTTGTTATCTCTCTTTACGTTCTTCCGTTTCTCTTCTTATTTAGCAGGTTTCCATCTTCTCTTCCTCTCTTCCTCTCTTCGATCTTCGTAATACCAGGTTTTATTTTCGGCAATGAATTTTCCGATAAGCAGTGAAAGGGTGCCGCCGCGCAAGAGTTTTGTATCGCCATTGCCGCCCCTAGGAAATGGAATTTTCCACGGAGGGGCCGTTTATTACCGTCCAAATTAAACGTAAAGAGAAGAAGAAGAAGAAGAAGAAGAGCTTTAGTTGGAGAAGTTTTAAGCTTAAAAATTAACAATCAGCTATGAAAAAAATAAAGAACAGGAAAACAACGGTATCTACAGAGTGAAAATTGTCACAGTTATCCTTTGAAACTCAGAAGAGGGCGAGAACGAAAAGAGAGAGAGAGAGAGAGAGGGGAGCGAGGGGACGCTAACTGAATGTATGTATATATATATATATATATATATATATATATATATATATATATATATATATATATATATATATATATATATATATATATATATATATATATATATCTTCTAATTCCGTTTTTTTTAGGAACGAGGGCGTGTTTTATATTGCATAGAATTAGATGATTCCGTATAGTTATTAAAGGATTGCTATTAAGAGAGGATTATATAGGTTTTACTGCGAAGGATGCAAATATTAATAAAAAGTGTTTCTTGCTTGTCAGCGGGTATAGTATTGGGACATGCGATACAGCCCGGAAACAAACGTGATGTTTTAAGGGATTTTAACGGTCTGGATGCCGTTGTATTTGCACATGTTCATTGCGATGCCTACGCAATTTTCAGTGCCGGTGAACAGAGCGAAAGAGTGAATTATACTGGAAGTTCAAAATATTGGTCGAGCACGGTATGCTCTTCAGCTAATGCGTCTCGAGCGCTATCCATTAGCTAAAATCCAATTTTCTTTCTCTTCAAAGGTGGAAATTATTATATGATATCCAGGGCGAGGCAGACCGAATCGGCAAATCGATCTGGTCACATGGTCACATGGAACTGTCCGCTTCTGCGACTATCGGCAGACTACCGCACGTTTCGCGCCTATTGTTTCATTGTTCCTTTCATTTGATACAAAGTGCTATCGTGCGCAGATCATATCTCGCTTCTGCATCCTGTCGATAAGCCTTTATTTTTTTTTTATCTATCGGTGGTGAGAGCACGCGAGCAGCTTCACGTTCAGCGACAGCCCAGTGGGTCTGAGCGGGATCGTTACCCACGTGACTAGGTTAGAGTCGCCAGTCGCCACGAATAGCCGCGCGATTGCGTGATCATGCTGTGCGAGATTCTGCGGAAAGTACGCAGTATCGCATGCGACTACTCGTTCCGGGAATAAACTTTGAGGTTTTTCCAATGGAACGGGCACTGCATATTACGAGTGCGGGATGGATGGGATTCCGTCTCGTTCCACGTTGCCATGTAGACGTTACTGGTACAAAGAGATGCGGCGCGTGAAACGGCGCAGTAGAATATGTCTGCCGCCGGTATAGAGAGGGCGGCAAACGCATCGGGAGACAATGTTTGCGTCGCAGGCGTAAAAGCGATGTCATCGTCGGGATTGCCGCCCGCAAAACAACGGCAAGCTGATAGAGCAATGCAACTTATTCCGCGCGAGAGATAGAGAGAGCGCAACTCCGAGCACTAAATGACGCAGCAGTTCACGCTGTCGACCCGGCGTTCATCCGCTCCGACCTGAACGCACCACGTACGCGGCGCAGCTCCGCGTCACGGGGCACACATGGCCCCGACCTGGCGCTCTCGATCCGAAGGCCATTGACTCAGAGTATCGAACCGGAACGAACTGCACCGGAACCGAACCACATTTTGTTTAATAGATCGAACTGAAGGCCGCCATCTATCGAACCGGAGCACATCCACGTTCACCCAAAATCGGTTCACGGCAATTTCATTGTTCTGAATCGCTCTGCGAAACAAAAAATTGGCAGCCGCATCATAATCAAACTATAATACCCCACATACGAGAAATTGTTAATGCTGCGGCGGCCCTATATCAAAGATTCATGATTAATCATCTCGTCACGTCATGCTGTCAGTTGGAATGCAATGTCGTCAAGTCGACTTTCCAAATTGAGATCGCCATCGTCGGCAATTTGCCACCCAGATACCGCAGCAAATACAAGCGCGAGTTCTTGCTCTGGGACACCCGGCGGGGTAATAGCTCCGTGATTTAAGAGTAGCGCGAACGCTATGAGCCGCTTCTAGCCTGTTCTGCTGCGACGGGGTACAACATGAGGTGAAACGAAGTATATATTAAGGTATTGACAGACGTCACATGATACATTGAGGAGCCACGTGAATTCGTGATGTAAACGATTTTCATAACCTTAGTAGAGTGCTCTCAATTATGATAATCAGCATCACCAAACATTTGTTAATAAATTGTGTCCAATCAAGATGAGAATACCGGTTAAGCTCAACCCACGCTTTATTCTTTATTAATTTAACGCCTGATGTGATGAACACTGACGGCATATAATTAGGTAATACGTGGCCGTTTGTTCTAATATCAAGTTGAGGATATTTTCATAATTACTTAGCGGTATTTATTGAAAGTACGAAACTGTTTGGCATGTACAATTCCAAACATACTTGCTGTTGCTGAACTGCTCCGTAGTCCCCGCGAAGCACTGAAAGGAATTAAATGTGACCTACTAATCCGACAATAAATTGAACTACAAAGTTTGTACCAAAAATATTTAAGGAGAAAAAAAAATCTAGTGGTTTCAGATGAGCAGGCTGCTCTAAAAACTTCAGGAGTGTTGTTTAAAGGCAGTTTTCATGGTGCTCAAAAAATTTTGCCACAACGCCACTCAAAGCAGAAGGGATGAAATTCAGATATTACGCGAAAATTTTGCAGCGTGCATTTTGCACACCGAATTTCATTTCAGCAAGAACAAAAATAAAAATGACTAACAGCATAAAAAGTGTGAGATGATAAAAATATGCAGCCCATAATAAAGTTCGTTTTGTGGTGAAATACTTCTGCTCCGACACTGGCAAAAGGCCGATCCGAATTAAAGCGTATATGAGAATAGTCCTCGCGATGATTCGGCAGCTCTAATAAATCCGTTAGGCGCGCATGCAAAGTGAGGGCCTGAAATGCGTGAAAACTTAGCAGTAGTTGCCTGAGTATTTTGCTACTTGCCTGCAGCTCGATATTTAAATGCGATTTATATTAGAAATATGGTTTTCAGCCTGTACTTCGCTATTTATATGTAATTAGGAACATCATAGTAATTTCCATACATTCCGTTTATTTATATCGACAGTAAGGTAATTGTGTATGGGATTATTTAAAGAATAATTTTTTATTTATCATTTTCATTTTCGCGTATTTGTCTCAGGTCTTACTATGGAGCACACTCACTTTTCGGTTTTCACGACCTGGTGTTATCGATCAGCGAAGTTCAGTATGTTTCTGCAGACTCAATTGTTGGCAATATCGTTTTGTTCTGCGTCAAATTGATCGATGACAATAAAAAATATATTTAATTATTGCCTGAAGATTTTCCAACACAAATAAAGACCTGAATACCTTGAGCATATACACCGTAAATAAATATTTCTAAAAAAAATGTCTCGCTTTCTGGCTTTATTCATTTCTGAGGTTGCTTTAAATATCCAAGTGTGTTTCTGACACATTTAACTTCTCAAGCACATCAGAAGTCTGTTATTGCATTTTATATGATGAACGACAATTGCATAGCTGGCGGTAACCCGTTACAATAACAGTACATCGGTGACGCTGCAGTTTTTTCGGCAACGTATCTGTTACTTTTTTCAAAACAGTAACGGGTAACGTACTTACCCATTTAATTCAAGGGTCGGATACTGTAGTTACGTTACTCGTTACATCTTCTCAAAAAACCTAGAGAAAAAATGTAAGTGTATTTTTTTCTCTAGGTTTTGAGAAGATGTAACGAGTAACGTAACTGCGTTATCCGTTACTTGAATTAAGTGAAGGTAAGTACGTTACCCGTTACTGTTTTGAAAAAAGTAACGAATACGTTAGTACGCTACCGAAAAAACTGCAGCGTCACCGATAACGCTGTTATTTGTAACGGGTTACCGCCAGCACTGCATGCCACAGACACATACAATTGTCGTTCATCGTATAAAAGATGCAATAACAGACTTCTATGTGCTTGAGAAGTTAAATATGTGTCAGAAAGCGCATAGTTATTTAAAGCAGCCTCGAAATGAGATAAAAACGCAAAAAAAAGCGAGACATTTTTTTTTTTTTAGGGAGAGTATTTATTTACGGTGTATATCTTCAAGGTGATCGGGTCTTTATTTGTGTTGGAAAATCTTCAGGCAGTAATTAAATATATTTTTATTGTCATCGATCAATTTGACGCGGGAGAACGATATCCGAAAATACGCCAGCTGTTGAGTCTGCGGAAACGTGCTTTTTGGTTCGCTGATCGTGAAACACCGGGTCGTGGGGTATGCCGAAAAGAACTGTGTGCTCACGTAGTAGACCTGAAGACAAATACGCAGAAATGTGCAGAAAGACAAATAAGAAATAGTATTCTTCTAAATAATCCCATACACAATTACGCCTTACTGTCGATATAAATAAACGGAGATGTATGGAATATATGATGTTCCTAATTACAATATAAATAGCGCGAAGTACAGACAATATATTTCTAATATAAATCGCATTTAGATATCGGCTTGCACGAGCGAGAAACTTGGCAAAATATTGTCTCGGGCAGCTACTGCTAAATTCTGTTTTTCGCGCACTTGTTTCAGGCCCTCACTTTGCAACTCTGCATTTGTCAGTCATGCGCGCCCTAACAGTTTATTAGGCTGCCGAATATCATCGCGAGACTGATATATACTGCACAACTTTACAATTCGGACATCGACTTTTGCCAGTGTCGAGAGCATCGTATTTCACCACAAAACCGAACTGTTTAATATGGGCTGCACTCGACGTCATCGCACTACATGCTGGTGGTCATTACGATTTGTTCTTGCTGAGGAAATGAAATTCGGTTGTGCAAAATGCACGCTGCAGAAGTTTTCGCGCTCAATGCGGACACAAATTATTCCTGCTTTGTGTGGCGTTGTGAGGAACGGCGCGAGCGTCTGGCACCATGAAAACGCGCTTTCTGGCAGCAGTGTTTTTGCGAACAAAGTATTTTCCGGGACCACGCTTTCTGGTCTGTGTCGAAGATACGAGAGTCGAGGAACCCTTTACAATACAGTGAGTTATTACACCCCCCCCCCCCCCCCCCCCCCGTCCTTTTCTTTCTTCCTTTTCCTATGCTCTTTTAGAGAATACTTATTATTCCTGAGGGATTTCCTCCTGCGTTTCGGCGTGTGAATTCGACGATTATATTTGTCTCATTGGTTCAATAGTAACCCTCAATGTTTTGTTAATTTTGCACCAAGAAAAAAAAAACTGAAGTTTAAACAAGATACAGGACGTGGTCAAAGCTTGGGGAAGAACTTGAGAACAACACTCCTGTGAGATTTAGAGCGGCCGCCATAGTTCGGCTGTCCCTCTGAAGCCACTAAGACCCTTTTTCTTTTTTTTTCTCCTTAAGTATTTTTTTTGGTACAAACTTGTAGTTCTATTTATTGTCGGATTAGTAGGTCACATTTAGTCCTTTCAGTGCTTCTATTCGCGGGGACAACTTTCTGAGGCAGTTCAGCAGCAACGAAAACATGTTTGGGTGGCTCAGTGATGTGTACATGTAAACTGGTTCGTGCAACAATTTTTGTACTTTCAATAAATACCGCTAAGAGGTATTATGAAAAAACAGCTTTCCCTTCACTCAACTTGATATTAGAACAAGCGGCCACGTGATGTTACCCTAATTATATGCCGTCAGTGTTCATCATAGTCAGGCGTTGGGGTTGGCAAAGAATAAAGCGTGGGTTGAGCTTAACACATTGTTAGAGTTCGGCCATTCTCATCTTTGATTGAACACGAGCCATTACCCAAATGTTTGGTGATGCTGATTGTCATGAACCCGAGCACTCTACTAAAGGTTATGCAAAATCGTTTACGTCACGGTGTCACGTGGCTCGCGATGAGAAGTCTGGATATCATGTGACGTCACGGTGTCAACCACGCTAATACATCTATACTTCGTTTCACCTCATGTTGTACCGCAGCAAAGGCTAGAAGCGCGAGCTCATAAGCGTTCGCAGCTGCTCTTAAGTCACGAGAGCTTGTGCCGCCGAGATGTGTCCCAGAGCAAGGAGCTCGCGCTTGTAGCCTTTTCTGCGGTACATCATAAGGTGAAACCAGAGTATAGTGACGATCTCAATTTAAGTCGACTTGACGCAGTGAGGGACGTGACGTGCCATTACTTGACAGCATGACGTCACGTGACCTTGTGACAGATGATTAATCATAGTGCTGACGTACTAAGGGCGCCACGGAAACCAACAATTTCTCGTATATTGGAATTCGGTATAGACAGTTTGATTACTAATAAATACAGCTGCCAATTTTGTTTCACAAACATTCAGAGGCAATAAAAAAAAGAAATTGCCGTGAACCGTTTTGAATTGGTTACCATTATATTTTGCTCCGGTTCGGTTCCAAGATGGCGGCGAAAATTTCAGTTCGATCCTGTTCCGGTTCGGCTAAAAATAACGGTTCGGTTCCGGTTTTCGGTTCCGTTCCGGTTCGATACTCTGAGTCCATGGCCTTCGAGATCCCGAAGCGCGCCGGATCTCGGAGGCCATGTGAGTACCCCGTGACACGAAACTACGCCGCGTACATTGGTACGCATTCAGGTCGGAGCGGTGAGGTTGCGCCGGGTCGACAGCGTGAACTGCTGCGTCATTTAGTGCTCCGAGAGTTGCGCGCTCTCTCTCTATCTCTCGCGCGGGGCCAAAGTTTCGTACTCTATCAACTTGCCGTTGTTTTGCGGGGCAGCGACGACGATGATAAACGCACGCCGCACGACGCAAAACGTTTGGTCTCCCGATCACGTTTGCCGCCCTATATATATACCGGCACGGCGGACATATTCTACTGCGCCGTTTCGCGCGCCGCATCTCTTTTTGTACCAGTAACGTCTACATGTTTCAGCACCGATGTGAACGAACCCGAATCCCATCCATCCCACACTCGTGAATATGCAGTGCCCGTTCCGTTGGAAGGAAGCACCCTCCAAAGACATTTCCGGACGATGTCGCATGCGGTATACGTACGTACTTTCCGCAGAAATTCTTCGCACAGCCCTGATCACACTTGATCGCGCGGCTTTCTTCGGCGAGCGCTAGACTGGTGGCATTTGTGGCGACTCTAACCTAGTCACGTGGGTAACGTGGAACGGTCCGCTCGGACGTGGATCCTGCCCCACTGGGCTGTCGCTGAACGTGGCTGCTCGCGTGCTCTTCGCAAAAAACGCTACCGTAGCGATAGACGACAAAAATAAAGAGCTTATCGACAGGATGCGGGGAGAAGCGAACTATATTGATCTGCGCACGATAGCGCGCAGCCGATATGGGGAACAAAGTAGGCGCGAAGCGTGCGAGCAGTCTGCCGTGTTCGTCCGATCGCGAGAAGTTAGGAAGAGCCCTCGAGCGGACAGTTCCATGGTGACCATGTGACCAGATCATTTGCCGCCGATTCCGCCGGTCTAGCATTCTCGCCCTGGATATCATATAATAATTAATTTCCACCTTTTTGAAGAAGAAAAGAAAATTGGATTTGAATGTGGAATGTCCTTCGAGACACGTGCTAGAAGAAACATACCGTCTAGCTCGTTAATATATTTTGAACTTCCGAGTTGTAATTCACTCTTCGCTCTGTTACCGGCACCGAGAACCGCGTAGGTGTCGCAATAAGCGAGGTATGTGCAAATGACACGGCGGCGTCCAGATGGTCCGTTCAGCGCTTCGCCGCCATATATTTTTTTAGTTTGTTTCCGGGCTGTATCACGTGTCCCACAGCCCTTGCAATACTATACCCACTGACAAGCTAAGAAACGCACGATGTGGCGAGTCCCGCGCATCTCATCATCGCTTCGCAGCCAATAAAAACCTATACGCAATCCTCTCATAACTATACGCAATCCTTTAATAACTATACGGAATCATCTAATTCTATGCAATACTCTAATAAAACACGCCCTCCGTTCCTAAAAAAAATGTAATAGACTGTAGAGATGTATATATATATATATATATATATATATATATATATAATATATATATATATATATATATATATATATATATATATATATATATATATATATATATACATATATATACATTCAGTTAGCGTCCCCTCCTTCCCCTCTCTCTCTCTCTCTCTCTTTCGTTCTCGCCCTCTTCTGAGTTTCAAAAAGGACGCGAAATAACTGTGACACAAATGCCCTCACTGTATAGACACCGTTGTTTTCCTGTTCTTTTTTTTTTTATTTTTCGCGGAGTTTTTGTTGAACGCAGAAGTGCAAGACCCCGAAAAACTTTCTCAACTAAAAGCTCTTCTTCTTCTTCTTCTTCTTCTTTCTTTTTACGTTTAGAGTTTGGACGACGGTAAAAAACGGCCCGTGGAAAAGGGGAAGGACATTTCTAGGGGCGACGAGTGGCGGGCTGCAAAGCCTCTTGCGCGGCAACTTACTCACTGTATCGGAAGAATTCGTGCCGAAAATAAAGCCGTCGAGCTGTATTTGCATTGCAATCGAGATCGGGGGGAGGAGGGAGGGAGAGGAGAGGAGGGAGAGGAGAGATGAGAACGCGTGCTAAGCTAGAAAAGAAGAAAGAAACGGAAAGAAGGCAGTAAAGAAAGAGATAGCAAACGAGAAAACTGTGAGCTTGTTGCGCATTTACAATAGACGATTGGAAACGTCGCATAAGCACTAAAACATTTTCTTTATTTCTTTCTTTTTCTTTTTTTCTTGGGGGGGGGGGGGAGGGGGTCATGCCCTGTTCTGCTTTGTCTATTAACTTCGGCAAACTTTTTGTTGTTGTTTACCTTTAGGGCGCGAAACGAGTACGCGAAGATGGTGTTGGAAGTTGGAACTTGTTGGGATCTCCCTCCACCGAGCTTTTGTTATTGCTTAGACAGCACTCCCCTCCCCCCTCTCGTCGGTTCGAGATATTTTATGCGTTCGTTTAGTTCGTTCTTATTCGAAACATATCGTTCAAATGAAAAATAAGTTCATTTCACTACTGCGTTTCTATATATTTTTTTATTTTTTTATTTCTGTATTAGCTTCAAGAAAAGAAGACATTGACTGGTACTGCCGTTTCGATGTGGGTGACTTTTTGAGCGTGCGTTTCCCTTGCCAAAGGACGTCACTCACAAGCTTTTGTAATGTATTTCGTTTCTTTTTTTCGGCGTGACTGGATGCATGGATGGTAATGGCTGTACCCTTTGTACCGGGCGGCAGCTTGCGCCCACCTGGCCCAACATTTCGTCATCTTTTTTTTTTGTAATTTGTATAAATTTTGTTTAACACTGCTCTCGATGCTTCCTTTTTTTTTTTTTGAAAGGCGAAGGGAATATTTTGTTGAAAGTAATGTTATGGACACTTCACTTAGAAAAGGGCGAGTGGGATATGGTAAAGGAACGACGGGGGAAGAAACAACACTGAAAAAAAAAGGAGAAAAAAAGATTGGTGTAATGGGGTTAGCACCACGACGTTTACTGTACGTTCTATACAGTTCGGTGTCCGCAATAAAATAAATGGGTGTTCCGGTCGTGTCGTATCTCGCCCGCACCCGTCGCCGCACGACGTGTACAAACCACGTCATTAAAAAGAAACATGTTTTGGAACCGCACAGAGCACTTCCCCTTCCTGCCGCATTTGCTGCGATGATACCCTCTCCTAAATAAGGATATACAGATAACTGTGTGTGTGTGTGTGTGTGTGTGTGTGTGTGTGTGTGTGTGTGTGTGTGTGTGTGTGTGTGTGTGTGTGTGTGCGCGCGCGCGCGCGCGCGCGCGCGTGCGTGTGTGTGTGTGTGCGCGCGTGCGCGCGCGCGCGTGTGCGTGTGTGTGTGTGTGCGCGCGGGCGCGCATGTGTGTGTTTTTGTGTGTGTGTGTCGTTCTTTCTCCATGCGAAATTTACAATCATTGTTTCTTGAACCAATCGTGCTTGGCCTGCACTACTGGAAGGATGATTTTTAAAACTCTTCGTCCGAATATGAGACAATCGGCGAAAAATATCAAAGTTTCCTGTTCCCGCTCGCTATGGTGATTACCTGCGCTCGGTCATGTGCCTCAAATTTTTAATTCCGTTCCTCCCGGCTTATGTCACTTTATCTCAAGACGAAGACTCAGAAAAAGCGCCGATATTTTGAAATGACCGACGAGCCCTCGTGATGATTTCGTCATTAGTTTTTATTGATAGGCATTTTTACAGCGAAGCTGTTATATGCTAGGATCTGGAGGGGAAAAAATGCGTCCATGGATGTTAACGAAAAAACTCCCGTTTAAACGGCGCTCCTTTGTTCCGATTGGTCGTGGCAAATATAACTAAAAAAAGAGGCAACCCGCGTGAGTCAGCCTTCCTTGGCATTATTAGATTGTGAGGTCCTGATCCTCGTTATCATCTACGGTCACCGAGCAGGCCCGCCTCCCGCGACCGAGTGAGACCGAGAGGATAAACCGGTTTTAAGCCTCTTGCGACCAGAACCAGCTCCGCCGGCAGCGCATCCGGTCCTAAGAAGTCGCAAAAGGATTAAAAACTGCCCGTCTCTCTCGGTCGTACTCGGTCGCAAGAGTGTGAACGGGCCTTAAGGTGCGCTGTGACGAGGCCGAGGGCAGAACGCCCCGATCGCCGATCTATGACCTTCTTTTCTTTCGCTTCTGCGATGCCGATAAAAAACTTGGACTCAATCGGAAAAAAAAAAACTGTCCTCGAGATGTGCTCGAAAAATTGGAAGTCATGTACGTGTCTTCGTTGCTGTCATATGTAAATCGTAAGATGTTGGGGTAATTGTCGTAAAGTTGTCTTAAAAATAAGAGCTACCGCTGGTCTTCCACCTCTCACGTGAAGTGGATGTGCTCTACAACTTTATTTAAAATACGTTTCTGACTTAAGATATTTTTTATATTGGCAGCGCCAGTATCCATAGCCGCGTTTACATGAATGGGACTTAGTCGCATCGAATCCAGTTGTCGCATTCCAATGCGGTCATATAAACGGCATACATGGCGCAAAGAAAGCGCATCGCATTCAGGTCGCCAGACAGAGGGATCGGAGATGGCGAGTAAGCATCATTCAGCCCATGTACAACGGAGGTCGCATCGCATTTTCGGAACGGGGAGATTATGGGAAGGCGCTGCTGCGGGAGCGAGTGAACAGCTGAGAACATGGCGGCGGCCAACCTCGTCGGCGGCACGGAGAGCGGTCCTGTATGGTCGCCCGCAATTTCTTCTTGAGAACAAACGCGAGCGGTTATTGACGTCATAAGTAAGCTGCGGCTGCTCGTGAGGACGGCCCCCGTCCGAAACCTTGCGAAGTACGACTTGCGCGTCCGAAGCGGTCCCAAAGGCTCCGGCGCAGCGAACGGCACCGAGAGCCTGAGCACTGTAGAGCACTGCATGGTAGCGCAGAACGAGCAGCTCCTACCTCGGTGCCGTTCCTGGCTGCGCAGGAGCCTGAACCGGGGCCCGGTCGCGATCGGCGAGGTCTGGCGCGGCGAAACGGCAGAGGCGTCCTCAAAGCCTGCGCACACACGTCGCCTCTGGTCCAGAGTGACCCGGCGGCCTGGCCTGGTGCCCTAAACGCTTCGGTTTCGATGTTTCTTCCGTCTCGTAACTTCTCCAGCAGCACCGAAGACAGCGGGCACGATGTTTACGTTCACTGAACGCGTCGAAAGACCTCCCGTGCTCCCCGGCGATGCACCGGAAAACGTGGCGCGCGCTGGTGCCGGAACCGGAACTGCATAACTTCGAGCTTCGACACGGCGCTGGCGCCACCGTCGTGTAGGGTTTGGTGCGCATTCATGTAAACGTTGCCGCGTCGGCTTCGTTTGAAGAAGGAATGGAGTCGATGCGCTGAAGTCGCTTTCATGTAAACGAGGCTCATTTGGACCTGCTGTAAAAACTTGCTGATAGTAGTGATTTCTTTTGACGTTTTTATTTAGAATTTTTTTGTTAATTGTCATGGAATATAGCTTATTTTGCCGCACAAGCCCATGATGGCTTTGGCGAACCTGCACTCTGCCTCGAATATGCTCATCCTTCACAAATAAAATTATTCTTTCTACTTTCTTAATACTATTATTATTATTATTACTTGCACGAGAGTGAATTACCCTGAGCAGTGTGCGAGCCTGAACAAAAACTTAGAACCCGTACGAGTGCGCCTGCCAGCCCGCTACCCTGGATACATGATGAGAATAGCATCCTAAAAAAATCCAGCGTTAAAAAAAAATAAAAAACACGATTTTTTTTTGGTTTGGGCTGTTTTTGTGGTGAAATACTAGGGAGGGGGATCACGCACTACCGGCTATACTGCGCTTCACTCTAAGTACGGCCGCGGCCGTCTCACCGACCTGATGTACAGTCCCTTGATGCTTGTTTTACAAGTAACGCCATTTTGTTCCAGCGGAAACTGCTTTGTCATTTGTCTTGGTTGTCATTACCTGTTAAAATAAGTATCGATGGACTTTAGGTTTAGCCGGTGATATAAAAAAAGAGCACGCCGAGAGACACTTATCTGTTTACGCGTGGGAATGCCAAAGCAGGTGACATCACGCTCCCCCACTGCGCAGGCGCGGCGCCCCCGCCGACTTCACGGCTCCCGTGAGGAAGCATCGGCGTTGCTGTGCTTTCTTTGCGTTTTATTTCCGACGCGCGACCGCTTTGACCTTGAGCGGCGCGTGCTTGGTGACGTAATTTTTATGGCCATCTTTCGGGCACAACGCCGACGCCGCCCTCTTCCCGTAATGGGACATATATAAGGCCTCAATAAACGGGCAAAGACGATGAGCGCCGTGACGATGCGCTTTTGGCGCTGGGTGATTGGCTCCATCGGATTGGTCATCGCTGAACCAATCATGTACCGGAAATGTCCGGTGACTCGCGCTTTTTCACGCTCTGTGATTGGTACCATCGACTCGACGGCGTCGGCTGCGTCTGTACTTTCACGAAACGATGTCGGGTTGGAAATATGTTCGTGACTTTGCGGAGGCGTGTACTGGTCCTGCAGTCTGCGGTACGAGTATAGACGAACGTCAACTCACTGACGTCACGCCACAGTGGTGGCGCTGCTGTCCGTACTGCGCATGCGCAGACGCTTCACTCCTTCCGAATTTGGTTTGTGCGCACGCGCAGTGCTCACACCTGGTGTGGGCAAAGCGCTCTTGTTTGTAAACGCATGCGTTGGTGTGTATGCTCACTCGCACACGGGACCGCCACTGATTCGGAAGCTTCTTTGTCACGGTGAAGATTGCGAGGATGGAACGGGGACTCTTTCTTTCAGTCTTGCCTTCGCAAAAGCTCGACGACGTAATTGTCGGTTCGAAACCACCCGCCCGACGACAGTCGAGCGCGGCTTATGGATCGGACGCGAGAACTGCGCCAAAAGTCAACTTCGGCTCGTAATGATCGATGCCTCGGCGGACACTCGGGTAGTGGCTCGTGTCCAACTACTTCAGTGATGAGAATAGCCGAACTGTAAAGGCCGATTCACAGATGCAGCGAAGCGCTGATGTAGCGCTGCTCACGTGTTGTCAGCTACTTATGGTCTGCCATGAGAAACAGTTTTGACGGTGCGATACAAAAGGGAGTTTTCGTAGATCGTTTTCCGCTGTCCCGCAACGCTGTCCGCAACCCGCGACGAGATCCGGGTTTCTACAGCCAAGGCCATTGGCGCGCAGGCGCGGGTAGCGGCTTCTTCGTTGCGGAGGGCTTAGCGGAGCTTAGCCCGAGTGGAGAACGCGGTCTACGAAAACTCCCTAAAGCTGGTTAACGCTCCCGTTAGCACGCGCTTAGCGCGAGGTCAGGGATAGGCTAGCTGGTGATAGCGCTCCGCTGCATGAATGAACAGGCCTTAACAATACCTGGAGCTCAGCGCGCGTTTTATACTTTGCCGACCCCAGCGCGTGGCTATTATTCACGTTGGCAGCATAGGATGTATCATAGCCTCCTACTGACAAAGTCTCATACTTCGTTTCAGCTTCGGTCCAGACGCAGCCGATGCTACAAGCGCGAGCATGTGGCCCAGAACAATGCCTTGCACTGCACGAGCGCGCGTGCTTGGCAGAGATGGTGAAAGCCCGGAGCTCGCGCTTGTAGCTTTGGCTGCGTCTGGACCGAAGCTGAAATGAAGTATAGCAGATCGCCACGAGAAGCGGCCGCCGAAATGCGAAAAGGCGGAGCGGCAGACAACGGATGAGAGAGAGCCACGTGACTGGCGCCCCGCTGCGGCGAGATGCCGAAACGCAGCGTCTCGCCGCTGCCGCGAGAAGCTGCGGCGAGACTTGAGGACCCGAAAGTGTGTTTGCGGGTCCTCGCCGCTGCAAAAGCTTGTTCGCTGACGTCCAGGTTCCCCGAGAAATGGCTCTTTGATGCTCTGTGCTACGAGATCCTCGCGCTCCAAATCTGCGACCGGGCACTCTATGGCTCCGTCGCCGAACCGCCAGGCTTTGTAAGCATAGAGGAGGCTATGGATATATGCATCAGACCGTGACCGCTTATTCTGGCTTCGAGTTGAGGGGACGAACGATGCTCATATTTCTCGAATATTTTTCTTCCGACTGCCTCTGCGTAGAAAGAAAAATTGAGGCAAGCTTATTCGGATATTGACGTTAGGGAGTGATTCTGAACTTAGTATTTAGCGAAAATAGGAAAACATCGTTTCGTGGCTCCTTTAAAGTGAAACGAAGAGTAGGAATGTGGCGAACCTTTCTCGACCCTGAAGTTTGACTGATTCGGCGAACCTTCAAACCTCTGGGAAAGTTCGATGATTTCCGACTCTTGAACAGTGTTGCCCGACTCGTACGCACAAAAAAGAAAAAAACTTCAAACATTTTGAGAAGAAGAAAAACAAAAACGAGGAAAGTTATTGAGTAGTTGGTGTTACTATATCTTACGCGTCATAAAAAAACATTTGAGGTTTACTTATTGAGTTAGTTTGCTCATATTTGTTGATGTGAAGCAATGCACCCGATAAATATTGCAGCCCTTCTCCCTGGGTGGCGTCAGCTCGTTTACAACTTCTAAACGACGGCCAACACGCCCGACTAAGCACTTTTCGCGGGAACAAAATGGCGCCTCGCAGTTCATTCTGCTACTGCTGTGCGCCGCCATTCCTGGACCGTCATGCAGTCGGCGCTTCAAAACAATGGCCGTACTTGTGAAAAGCACGGAGATAAACCTTTTATCGGTAGTCCCTTAACAGGGCGTGCTCAGTCCCGAGCATCTCATTATCGCTCCGCAGCCAATCAGAGTGCAGCATTAGCCGAAGAGCCGATCGGAAAGCGTTAGTATAAGAAGCCACGCCTCGAGTTTGTTAAGTTTTCCCTGCTATGCCAGTTGATGGTGCATCAAAGACGTCGTGTGTTCGTACAGGCTTGTCCGGCTAATACAAATATCACCGCGTTTTTCCGTTTGGTTTTTATTGGTGATTTAGGCATAAGGATCGCGCAGCGGATTCTACGTGACAGGAAGCAGTTTTATCAGGCTGGGACAAAAGTCAAACGTTGCGCGTCGCTCTTTGAACCTTCGGTGTGTGTTGCCGGAGTTTTGTGTAATAGCCTATCTTGTGCCAGCGAAGATAGTGGATAAGTGTGGACGCCCTAGCTTTCGCTGTTGACAGCGTCTTTTTTCGATTCGAGTGCCATACCTTAGAATAATGGACGATTTTAATGTTCATCTATTTGTTTCGCTCCCCCCCCCCTTTCCCTTTTCCTACGAAGGGAGAGAAAAAAAAAAGAAGGATACAAGCGTACACACAAGCGCAGCAGTTTGTCTTGTCTCAGCCCACCCCGTCTCTTTGAGTTTTTGCTTTTTGATATAACGACTACTTTCTCCGTTTGCGAGGAATGAAAGAGACGGCGGGACGATTGTTTGCCATGACAACCTGTTGCTCTCTCCTCTCATTCTTTCCCTCTCCCCTCTTTTTCTCCGCCCTCGTTTGACGTCTCCGGCGCCCCCTGGAAGGCGGCTTTTCCCGCTGATCTCTCGCGCTTTGCGGGGAAGCTGAGCTCAGGAGATGGGGAATAACTTTAGGAGGAGGAGCGAAGGCTTTTTTTTTCTTCTTCTTTTTACTTCCTTGGGAAGCCGGATATGATGAGGCGGCATTTCATCTTCATTGCTTATACCGCACTGTCGTTTTCTGCTCTCGCCTTCTTACGTTCTGTTCTTATTACTTCCAATGTGTGTGTGTGTGTGTGTGTGTGTGTGTGTTTTATCTGGGGCGCATTTCTGATTGACGAAGGAAATAACTGTCGGACTAAACAGAAACTAAACATAAAATAGTAAAATAGTTTTCTCCTCGACAGTTCGGGTCTTCTTTTAAGCATGGGATCAATACACGAAGCGGAATGAGTATTTCAGTTTCTGGTGATATTTTATATGTATATACACCTTTGCTTTTTCTAACAGAGTTTTTTTTTCGTGTTAAAATATATTGTTTTATTTATGCGCGAGGGGTAACGATCCATATCTGTATCTAAATATATTCAGTTTATCAAATATCTATTTTCTCCCGTCTCGTTAATGTTTATCAAACACACTAAAAAAAAATTTTTTTTTAAAGATTACGGTTGCAGTGTTTCGGCGTTTTCTTCAGTGGTCCCGGATTTGACTGAAAATCGGCTAAACGCACCGACAAACATCTCTGAATTAGTCGCCCATATATTATGCCAAAATAATTTTTAGTTCGCAGAGTCTATTGAATTTAAAAATTTGGTCCTCACCCTGTTTTGAAACCAAAAATTTCTAGTGGCAACAATGAAAAAAATATATATGACGCCAGCGGAAGGCTAAGGTATTCTCTCTTTGCACTGTAAAGTTTGCTCCCAACTGATTGCATAGCAGTTTCATAGTGTCAAATTAATGCCTTGGAAGACTGCTCCAGTACCCGACTAACAGCACGAAGGAAACCCTGACAGTGTTACAAGTGTTACAATAGAAAGTGTTACAAGTTCGTGGGGTAAGGACGGAAAAATCTTATCCGTCAGAACGAGACTCAGGGCCACATTCATGTTGAAAATGACGGTGATCTGTTGAAAATCTCGCAATGAAGCGAAAATCAAGGAAGTCCTGTAATGTTAACAAGCGCTTTCGAATTGTTTCAACAGTGGGATGAGTACTGGAAAGATATCTTGGCAGACTCTGTTTGAAACTAAGGTGGCCCTAAACTTGGTGCGCATTAATGTAAGAAGTTTACACAAGGATTGGGACCAGTTACTGGTTTATTTGGCAGATCGACTAGATGGCCTGGACGTTTTAATACTAACAGAAACGAACATTGACATAGCGGCCCGCAACTTGTTTTCTTTGGGTGGTTTTCACACATTTTCTTTGTGCAAAGAAAATCAATGGGGAGGCGGAATACTTATGTTCATTAAAAATAGCTGCCTCTCCGAGCAGGTTGCATCCTCCCTTAGTCATGCTGAAGTTTTTGCTGTTACAATCTTCAAAAATGCACCGTAATTTGTAATTTGCGCTATTTATAGACCACCGAGCTCAAATATTCCTTTATTCTACGACAATTTGGGAGATTTTCTGAACGGATTTAACAATAACGGTCAGCTGGTTCTAGCTGTAGATCTCAACATCGATGTTATGAACGTATCTAAATGTGGTGTTGCAGAATATCTTAATCTGTTGTCGGGCTTTGGACTAAAAAACGCCATAGGAATTTCACACGGGAATTTGCGAACTCGAATTACAAGCACATGCATTGATCACATAGTTATTAGACTCAATGAACTCAACTTTGCCTCAGGAGTAATTAAACAAACAGTAGCAGACCACTATTTTGTTATCCCTCATTGTGTTTGGCAATGCCTTAAACGATGAGCGGGTTGATCATTATGTTGTAATTTTTTATAACAAAAATATAGATAAATTAATAATTGAATACGACAGGAACCTTTAGGTATCATAGGATCACAGCACTGCCTATAAAAAGATGCTTGAACAATTCGGAAGTATATATAACAAGTGTATAAAAAGAATTCGGTTGAAGCAATTAAAAACGCGAAAATGTCTGGGTTACCGCTGAAATAATGAAGTTGTGTCATGAAAAAGACACACTCTGGAATACATGTAAAGCCAGTCCCGAGGATAGCGCACTTAAAAAAGAGTTCAGAAGCCTACGCAAGAAGATTACCGCCAAAATAAGACTTGCAAAAAAAAAATTAAAGCACTATCGTTGCTTGTTTGGAGCGTCACAGTAGAAACCCCAGAAAAACATGGGATATTATACATGAAGTAGTTGATAAGAATGGGAAAGAAAATATTGACCATTCAATCAAACAGGCTTTCGGAGACCGGGATGTACAATCTTTATGTGAGAGGTTCAATGAAATATTTGTTCGAAGTGTCGCAGATCTCCAAGTGACGGGGTTTAGTTGCAGCAATATTCACACCGGTCCTGCGGGTGGTTGCGCCAACTCAGCTTATTTGCCGCAGATGAGAGAAGAGGACCTAAGTCTAATTAGAAGTAACATGTCCGCGGCCAAGGCCCCCATGGGAATGACGGTCTTCGCATGGGAGACATCTTGGCTAACCTTAACCAACCTAAATACGTGCTGCTGAAAATAATTAACTCATCTTTTTCAACGGGTAGAATCCCCAGCGGCCTAGAAGTTCCAGTTGTAAGGCCTGTCTTTAAAAAAGGAAGTAAAAAGGACATGTTGAATTACAGGCCCATTTCTATTTTGTCCGTGGTACCTTTGATCACGGAAAAGTTTGTCTTCAAAACAGTGACGTCTTTCTGTGAGAAGTATTCTCAATAGGCACACAATCATTACTCGAAGACCTGTCGGATCACATCCATGAAATTATTTATAGTAACCATTTTGTGCTAATTTTTTTCTAGACCTTAAAAAGGCATTTGGTACAATTGATCGCGGGTTGCTTGTACATAAATTAGAGCACTTGGGTTTCAGAGGCCCATTCAATGACTTCCTGACTGACTACCTTTCAGGGCGTCAACAGCTAGTAATGATTGGTGACGCTAAGAGTAAGTTAGTGACGCTTAGGTACGGTGTTCCCCAGGGATCTATTTTAGGACCTCTCTTTTTCAACGTGTGCGTTAATGAAATTGGGTAGCTTCACTTTTCCTTGCGGGTAATTCAGTACGCCGACGATACCGCTTTAGATTTATGTGGAAATGAGGAATTCGAAGCTACATCATCTTTTCAAAATGACACATTCCACCTAATGGCGTGGTTCACTAGCAACCAAATTTGTGTAGACGTCGATAAAACAAAACTAATAAGATTTCATAACCCGCACAAAATTATAAAATTTTCGGCCCCCTTAGTTTTTCACTATATACCACTTGTAAAAACTGCAGGTGTGCAGCACTAAAATACGTGTCATCTACAAGGTATCTGGGCGTGCTTTTCGATGAACATCTGTCGTGGGGAGAGCATGTGGACTACCTGGCGAGACGCCTACGAGCGGTATCTGCTTATCTATACCGCCTTCGTGTTCTGAACGATGCGCGTACTAGATAGGACATATCAGGCACTGGGGAGTCTATACTGCGATACGGAATAACGGTTTATGGTTCCTGCTCGTATTATAAGAAAAGAAAATTATATATTATTCTGCGAAACATAGCAAGAAACATTGCGTATGAAACTACATTTGCTGAACTCGAAACTGACCTAAAGATGCGGTCACTACGGATTTTGTCAGTTGACAACTCGTATATCTATACCACATTAGTACACAATTACTACAGATACACGTTTAAGCAGCCACTAAAAAAGCGAAGGGTCCTGAGGAAAATAGAACGCTTCGTTCTGCCAAGGATTTTCACAAACTACGGTAAAAGGTTACGGCTTTTTTATGTTCCGCATTATTATGATAACCTGTTGCCAGACAGACTTTTGGATTTGCAGTCACTTAGGATTGTTAAGAGAGAGCTGAGAGAGTGGTGCAATAACTGTGCTGCTTAACCAAATTTGCAACCTCTAATATCTCATTTTTTTGTGCGTCGTTTTGTACGTTTGCATGTTGTGATTATCAGTTTTAAATTTGCAGAGTTTATAACTTGTTGGGCTTCGTAACATGTACCATGATGTCTTCTTTTTTTTTTTTTCGAGAGCATGCCGGTACGTTTTTGTTTGTGTGTGTAAGAGTGGTAACATCCTACCCATTGCAACAGTGTCTCGCCCACAAGCACACTCGTGCTTTTGCGGGCCTGGATAATCCATGTACACGTTTATTACGCAATATATGTATCTATGTATGTATAATAATTTTTATTAGACTGCCTGCTCGACCTGCAAGCCTGTCTGCCACTGACGTCACGACACCGAAAAGCACGGGTATATCCGAATGTTGGTTTTGGCATCATTTTCATTTGCCGATTTCACACACACACACACAACAAAAAACTATTCTGATTTTTTTTGAAATGCTAAATATCCCGGAAAGGGTCAAAAGTCGAGAGTTAAAAAAAAATATAGTTGGTTAGGGTAGCTCTTTGGCGCCCGTTTCCGGTTTGAGCGGCGTCGGCGTCGCCGTCGGCGTAACCGCACGGTGCATTATTGGTAAATTTCCCAGCTGAATTTAGCGGAAAAAATTTCCCGCTAAATCTAGTGGGAAAATTTCCCCGCTAAATTTAGCGGAAAAATTTCCCCGCTATATTTAGCGGGAAGGTTTCCCCGCTAAATCTAGCGGAAAAATTTCCCCGCTAAATCTAGCGGAAAAATTTCCCCACTAAATTTAGCGGAACAATAGGGAGTTTTCGTAGACCGCGTTTTCCCCTCCGCTAAGCCCTCCGCAACGAAGAAGCCGCTACTGCGCCTGCGCGCCGATGGCCTTGACTGTAGAGTTCCGGGTATCGTAGCGGATTGCGGAGAGCTTTGCGGGACAGCGGAAACGATCTACGAAAACTCCCTAATTTTCCCACTAAATCGAGCGGAAAAATTTCCCCGCTACAATCTAGCGAGAAAATTTCCCCGCTAAATTTAGCGGGAAACTTTTCCCGCTAAATCTAGCGGAAAAATTTCCCAACTAAATTTAGTGGAACAATTTTTCCGCTAAATCTAGCGGAAAACTTTCCCGCTAAATTTAGCGGAACAATTTTTCGCTAAATCTAGCGGGAAAATTTCCCCGCTAAATTTAGCTGAAAATTTTCCCTAAATGGGAGGCGAGCAGGAGAGGAGGAGGGCATAGCCTCCTCTCCGTACCTTCCCCTCCTCCTCCTCAAGAGCTGCGCTCTAATTCGGTGTTACAGGGAGTTGTAAACGGCTTTCATTTTTTGTTTTGTTTTTTGCATGTTTTGTTTTTGTTGTTGTTCACTCGGTCCGATCCCGCGTGTGCGTCGAGTGCTGTGTCAGCGTTTTCGGATTTATGCATGCTCGCTTGTCTCACGCGGCTGCTGTTTTTATTTCGTCGCCTGTCTCAAGCCTGTGCTACAGCGATTCAGAGTATCGACTGAGCCTTTTTATGTGTTCGCTTTCGTTTGATCCGCAACAGATTCGGTCCTCGATGAAACTTGCAAAAGAACCTCCGGGAAGCCTGGCGAGTGACAGCCGCCACCCAACCCTGCTTTTTTTTTTTTTACATGTTTCGAAGCAGCTAAGTCTGTTAGCGAGACATTAGTTGTCACTTTTGATACTTCCAGGAAGCTTTTTGCGGAGTGTTTCATACCTGCTACAACTGCACTCTCATTTTGTTTGGTTAAGAGATGAAAAGGAGCGCAAACACACACAGACACACACTTCATACGCGCTCGCACCATAAAAACAAAAGCTAACCATTCGCACGCATCGTATTTATAGAGTTACTTGTTCTCGGCCGCTGTTTATATCCGCGCGTGCTCACGTATAGAGAGAAAGAGAAAGGGACGGGCCTCATTACATATCGCACGCCTTCCCAAGTGCGCCAAGCTAGCCAAGGGCTCTCGACCTTTTCAAGGTAGACGTCCAAGCTCGACCTCCGAGCCGCGAATACTACTGGCAGAGACGTTAAGCGTACCTCATTGGCATCCCCTGCTTTACGTTTGATCCTCATAGCTAAATTAAACGCAACAAAAAAAAATCTGTTTTTTTTTTTTGGGGCGGCAAGTGTGGGTACTTAGTTTCACATTCAATGAGCCGCAACAGACGCTACGAGTCACAGGACGCAATCCAATGCGATCACGTGACCTTTTGGGAAGGCCGCAGTGACGCGTGGTCACGTGACACAACCTCGGCGCTGGATTGGCTGGGATGTGGCTCGTAGTGCCCGCTGCTGTCCATCATAGGGTAAAACAAAGTATAATTCGTTCCATAATTAGAAAAAAAAACGTTAAAATTAAAGATAAGTAAAAAAAAAAGAAGAGAAACGTACAAGCGCGCACCCGGTCTCAAAGCACAGCCTTCATTATAAAATTGATTCACCAGCTTGCCTGCGTTCTTTTTCTCCTTTTCACTTTTATCGTTAATCATTTTTGGTGCACGTCTGGAGTCGTGTTGGTCGCTGTTTTTATTGTCGCTACCTTTCTCGTTTTTCATCGTAGAGTTAGTTCACCAGCTTGCCTGCGTTTTTCTCACTTTTATAATTTGTTGTTTGCCGGCCGTTTCGGGTATGAGCACTTTGCTCCTCCGAGCGAGGCACTCTCAGTCGGACAGAAGTTCCACGCACCGAATCTGTTCGAGGCAGTGGCGGTCCTAAGGGGGGGGGGGGGCGAAGGGGCGACCGCCCCACCCAAATCGATCGCTGTTTACAATTTTTTTATTTTACAGTTAATATTTTTTTTATTTTACAGCCTATATTGCGAGCAAAGGTTTAGGCATGTTGCGCATTTCCGACTTGCAAACAGTGGGACTAATCAAAAACATCTTTATTCACAAAGAAGTGTGATGTCCCTTTTTTGTTATTTAAGCAGCAATTTCGCCCCCTAAAACCAATGTCTGGGACCGCCACTGGTCCGAGGTACGGCGGTTCGGCGGCTCTGCTGTATGCACGCACCCGCGGACAAATCCGTGCAAACACAAGTCCCGCCACTTTGCGGACCCACGTCCGTCAAGCGGTTGGACGCAGAACGGGTAAAGTTCTCGAAGAAGCCGGCGCGGCTCGGTCGCCGACTCTCACGGCGCAAGCAGACGCAGAAAAGAACACCTGAGAAACACTCAACCAAAAGTCGGCGTCGTTATGAAATAGGACCAACACGAAAACAACGACATCAACAGCAAAACAGGACGCGCGTATCACGGCCGCCACAGGCCGCCCGAGAACGGAACAAACAAACAAGAGGCGAACAACGCGCAAACGGTGCCAGCAGAAGACGCGCGGGAAGGGGAAGGGGGGGGCCTGCTGGCAATCGGGGTTCCAAATCTTTGTCTGGTGTCCGTGGTGGACGAAATGGGGAAGGAGGTAGCCGGAGACAGAGAGAGAGAGAGAGAGAGGGAGGAAAAGCAGCGCAACGACTTTACGCGTTCCTTTGGTTCCGGAACCCCTCCGGTGTAATGTACAACAGGGTCGCGCCGAACGGCCAAACAACACGCCATCGCGGAAAGTGAAAGCGAAGACGCCTTTGGGCGAGGGTATGGGCGGAAGAGAGGATGGGACGACACTGAATGACGAGAGGAGGAGGAGGAGGTGACAATGGATGAGAGGGGGAATGTAAGCGCTTAGTGGGACTAAGGTTGATGAAGGTGAGGAGAGAAAAAAACAACGAAAGAAAGGTTGTGACGAAGGCGATAAAGGATGAAGATGATAGAAGAGAGCGGAAGCAGGAATGATGGTGATGAGGGAATGAATGGCGCGGATGCTGAGAGGAGGGGAAAAAGGTTGCGGTAACACTGGGTGAGGGCGGCGACTGGAGAGAGCGGACGGAGATGAACACGAAACGCCAGGGGATGGGAACGGGTCGCATAAAAATGAGCAAAAGAAAGACGAGAAACTGGAATGACAAGGAGGAACGCTAGAAATCAGGGATGAAACGACGGAGGCCGAAGAGAAGTCTAGATGAACAGAGATGATTGCGCGTACACAGTCCGCCCGGCTAATGCTGGGAATCGTTTTTCTTTTCATTTTCGTTTCTTTTTTTTTTTATTTTGCGTCCCAGGCGGTTTCGTTCGGAACAGTGGTACCAATGACCCGTATATCTTGCCCCTTTTTCTTTTTTCTTCTGCTCTTTGTTGGGACGGGAGAATATGGCGTAACTGGGGTACCCGCAGCAATTCGTCCGTGTTCTGTGTGTGCGTGTGTCTGT
This sequence comes from Ixodes ricinus, assembly GCA_037355805.1. Taxonomy (NCBI): domain Eukaryota; kingdom Metazoa; phylum Arthropoda; class Arachnida; order Ixodida; family Ixodidae; genus Ixodes; species Ixodes ricinus. The sequence continues at coordinate 73,888 of JAZHYW010009318.1, read as the reverse complement.
CGTAGGGGAAAGGGGGGGGGGGGGGCGTCCGATAGGACGGAAGTTTTCGGGAGCGGCGGAGGAAGCAGAGAGACGCCGGTTTGGGATCGTACGTATCCTCGTCGCCAGGCGAGCCATTCCCGATAAGGGAAGTGCATTTCGGTGCCGCCGCAGTACGCGGGGTGCGAGGCGCCGACCCCCGCCAGCTTTGTGCAATGTCGGAAAGAGAGAGAGAGAGAGGACGTGGGATGGAGGTTACAGATGTAGCTCTAAAGGTGGTGTTCGATATCAACGGACCTTTCGGTCAATTCTTCTCAAGACTTCGGTTTGTTTCTAATGTTCACGTGTCTCGTTCGAATGGACCAAAGAACTTTGGAGAATACGGCATGTGTGTGAGTTTCTTGGAAAGCCAGCAACTAAATTTGTGCACCGTTTTTCTTGCTTTTTTTACGTTTTTGGCGTGTGTTACTTTTCGAACCAAGTTAGGGCATTGTACCGTCGTGTTCTTTGTTCCTGTTTCGACTATTTTGTTCGAGATATTTCCGTTCTTTCACCGCCACCTACTGAGGTGCTCGATGACACACTTCGCGACAGGGTTATTTAACGCAAACAAGCGATCGTTAGTTTTTTTTATGCTTTTCTCTTAGAATTGAAAACTCCTGGTTTGTTGGAAAGTGATCATTTAGGTCACTAACCTAAGCAGTAAAGCTTGATTCCTGACAATCCCCTTTCAAAATAAAATTTAAAAATGACGCTGTTGTGTTCGCGTTAACAATATCGCGCAGTGTACGCACACACATATGTCCACAGATGTAGTGGCGATATGTGGATAGAAACAATTATTCAATTGTCACGTTCAATTTGCGAACCTCTTGCGCAGTTCGTGTTCTCAAAGCTTCGTGTTCAGAATTCGAACGATCGTAGACCGGTATACTTTTCGTGTGGGCCGTCTGCACCTGTCGCGATTAATCACGAGGAAATTATACGAAGATTAATCATGGGAAAGGCGGCAGCTTCGCGAGTCCGCCATTGTGATAAAAGATGTGGGGGTCAGCTCGGGACTTCTCCCCGCAATTTTCTCCTTACATTGCGTTTTAGGACGACAATCGTTTCGGGCTCAAATCGAGGCTTTTCGTGTGGCGTCCTTCTGCGCGTGCGTGCGTGCGTGCCGCCAGACTTCCGTTCATAATAAAATTACCCACTGCATAAAAAGAAAGAGTAAAAAATTGAAAAGCCGCTTACAACTCCCTGTAATGCCGAATTGAGCGCAGCTCTTGGAAGGGGGGAAGGTGCGGAGGGGCGTTCACGTGACCTCGGGCGTGGTCACGTGATTCCGGGGGCCACGTGACCTGGGGGTCACGTGACCTCTTCCCAGGTCACGTGGCTCAGGGTCACGTGACCTTGGGGGTCACGCACCTGAGGGGTCACGTGACCTTTTGGGGTGACCTTGAGGTTACGCCGACGCCGACGGCGACGCCGCCTCGGGCCGGAAATCGGGCGCCTAAGAGCTGCGCTCTAAAAGAAGTAGTCGTTAGGTTTAGGCAGCGGGAGTTTAGTCTGCCAGAATATGTCGACGTTGTTACCTGCTCTAGATGAGAAATTCAGCCGGTACAGTACCTCTGCTAGCCCGGAGTCCTTAACGTGCATCACGTGCAGTAGTGTCAAAGCATGACCGTACACCGGTACGATATGCTCATCCTGATCGACACAGGCAGGGACGGGGACCGCGCCCAGAGATCCCCGGATTCTGCGGCGCCAGCTTTCGATCCACGTGCTCAAGAGCAGCGATGCGTTTATGCACTCGGCCACCGATCCCCCATTAACCGCTGCAGCTTGGTGGGTCGAAAACGCGTCTCTAATAATGAAAGACGAAAAAAAAAAGAAAAAAAAACGACGCATTTCTATACCTTTTCGGCTCTCGAAATCCGAGCCAGTCACCTAGCTGTGTTTGTAGATTTGTGTTTGTCCTTTGTCCCTCTTGTTCCCCTTCTCCAGGGATTATGTTTCGATATTATCCATCACCGGAAAAAAATAAAATGAACAACTCGTGCGAGTTGTCGCGGACTTCCCAATCGCCCGCATCCCTTTCAGTGCCCTCAGCACAGCCCCAGAATGCAGCCAATAAAAAAAAAAAAAGGACGGTTGAGGTTTTGTTGGTAATACTGTACTTCCAAATTCCGGCCTCCAATTCTTTTCCTTTTTTTTTAGATTTCAATGTTAGAGTTGTAGTGCATTTTCCAGTCGCCGTAAAGAAAGAAATGGTTAGAGTCAATATTAATTGGTACAGACACGTAACTTACAACACGTCTAAATTTCTGAAAACTACCGTCGCCTACGACGTCAATTCAAAGAAGAAAGAAAAAGTAGTGAGGAGCAAGCGGATTTTTGACAAGCTCTTCCGCACGCTAAGTATTATTTTTTTTCACTATAAAATGTTTTTGATGGGCTATATATCGTGCATTCTTGAAGCGTTTGATACAATAAAAAATAAAGTAAGTATATGTGTGTTGCCTGTTGACACCGTGCACCGACTGCTACGAACGCACGTGAAGGACGCTCGTGAGTTACCGGTGTTCTCTTGAGGGCTCGTTATACTTTTACCGGTCACTAACGACTGAACACGTCTGTGATAAGCGCAGTAAACATCCCGGGACGTTATCAACGGGAGCTACGCCGTCAACCGGTACGCGTTATCCGCGTGTTTGTGTTTCCTACAGGTGCGCGTGATCCACAGCTGCGCGTTATTTTACCGGAGCCGTAGTTGTAGCCACGAAGGTCTTGCGTCGGTGGCGACTACTCCACTGTACTGGCACTACTCCCGACGCGTAGTGTTGTATGCACATCCCCCCTAAACAAAAACAAACAAAAATACATCGTTCCTCGTTTTTTCTCCCACTCAATTCTGTAGCGAGTTTCCAGTTACAAGTTCCAGTGATTCCAAATTACGTTCCATTTCTAAGACTGAAAAGTGTCGTTGCGTTAATGTCCCACTTGCGTATTTCATTACGTGTTGTGCCGGATGATCTGTATATAAAATGAAGCGAGCGAGTGAAACTATTTACATCGAACTATACGCGTCCAGTCGCCACGGTCACACTCGTTCCAGTTCTTTGTTTTCGACGACTATCATCGCGTGACACTTCCCCTATCCGTTGAAGTCGGAGGTTGATATGGTCGCTAATGAAAATTAGAAATGCCTATTACGTTTCCGCTTAAGCCGGCTGCGTCTGGAAAAAAGAAGTTGAGATTCGGGTAAAATCACAGATAGACCAACGCGACAAGTGTGCCTCGCGTAGCCTAGTTATTTATTTATTTTTTGGTAGCGTGTCTGGCTTGCAGCCGATGGGTCGTGGGTTCGAATCCCGCCTAAAACTCTTCGGTTTTTTCTTTAAGGCAAAGTGAATTGCTTTATAGAGTGAAATCGTTCTGAGACATGCGGCGACCTTTAATTCTGCATTACGTGTCTTTTTTATCGCTTTCATTCTACGCGTGATGTCACCTTTCCCGTGAGCGTTGTGGGTTGTTTGAAATTCTCGCGCGAGGTCATTGGGGCTGTGGCGTCATGACCCTATAGCGACCAATCAGGATTTTCGCGTCACGCCACTGACGCCGGCTTTTTTTGGGACACGAGCTCCTGAACGCTGTCGCGTTAAAACCACAAAAGAAACGCCGTTCTTCCAGCGGCTCTTTCGAGAACGTAGCGAACTCCGTTCCAGCTTTTTACCGCCGCATGATCGAACGCTGGCGTTTGTCCGTTCCTCCTTAAAGGAAGACGCGTTCTGGGAACCTCGTTCTTTGGAACGCCGTTTCATACAACGCTGCTCACGCGTCATGAACGCAACACACCGGGACTCGGGTTGAAGGAAGCTGCTTGATGTTTTGAGCAAACACACTCATAGGAATACTTCAATTGTATTTATTCACCAACACGCTCGTTTTCAATTATTACACTTACACTGAAGGACTGATAGACGCACACCAAGAAAGCAGCAAACCAGGACAATCTCAATATATAATCGAAAGGCCAACCTTATAATGATTTTTTTTTCTTTATTTCTCTACACCGGTTTTATTTTAAAGCTACGTGTATTCGAGTGTTGTCCGGAATCGCTAATATCTGTGCGTGTGTAAAAGAATGGGTGGGGTTGGGGGGGGGGGGTATGCGTGGTACGCATCCACTAACCTGTAAATTGGGTACATAACGTGCTCGTATGCGAGACGACCTTTATAGTGATTGCCGGTTTTGGCCCCGCTTGGGGACTACATTATCTCGGCCGCAGGAAGCGCCCGGGCATTAACTGATCGCGCGGCTCTCGATGCCCGGGCGCTTGCTTTCGAGCTTCGAAACGGCGTCAGCTGGTGCCCGCGTTAGAACGACGTGATTTACGATAACGACTCCATAAACGGACATTCTGCTCCAAAGCGCACCGGCGGCGGCTGGCACTTGATCGAACGTGAAAATTTGGAACCGTTCATCAACAGGACAGATAAAAGTGCAACCTTAATTTTTTTAAATTTTAATTATTTATTTATTATTATTATTTTTTAAAGGAGGGGCCCCCCTCCTCTTATAAAAAAATAATAATAATAAATAAATAATTAAAATTTAAAAAAATTAAGGTTGCACTTTGGCGTACGTTGAAAGCGATTCGCTGTGACGTCTTGTGCCCATCCAGACGCGTGTTTCAGGGAGGCCTGTCAGCTCGAACCTTTCCTCTTCTCTTGTTTTGTGTTTCGTTCGTTAATTGCTACGTTCCTATGCAATGTCAGGTATTCGCTTTGTTTCCGTTCTTTATTTGCTTCTTACTTTTTTTTTACTGCTGATATTTTAAATATTGATTATACGACCTTTTTTTTTTTTTGCACATTCTGAATGTCGTGCGTATTTTGTTTTTCTCTTGTGTTACTTGCACGAAATATTTATATATCTAGGGTTTCTTAGTCGCTGGAATTTTCGATTGTCTATCGCTCTCTCGCGATTTGTTGAAAGTGTGAGACACCGCGAAACATGCGTTGCTGGTATGCCACATACAATTGCTTGGTAAACATTCTATGGAATGGATCTTTTTCGAGTAACGAGCGCCGTGTAGGGAGTTGTCTGCGAACTACAAATGAAGGGCGGCCCAGTATGCCTCCGCCCGTCAGAACAGATTGACATCGTGCCGTTTTATCGGTTTTCAGTGCTTTTTATACCCCATACTGCTAATACAAAAAAGCACAAAAAAACGAAACGTAAAATAGATTAAATATACGCGAAGATAGATGCTGACAATGTTGGTCGTGCGGGACAGTGCCCCGCGAAAATGGCGCCAGCGGGAAGGTAGGCCTGCATTAATGTTGGCATGCGCGGAAGCTTACTGGAAAGAGGTCCATTGTCGGATCGATAATGTTTATACTTCGTTTCAGCTTGGGTCCAGACGCAGCCGATGCTACAAGCACGAGCTCCGGGCTTCCAGCGTCCCTGCCAAGCACGCGCGCTCGTGCAGTACAGGCACTGTTCAGGGCCACACGCTCGTGCTTGTAGCATCGGCTGCGTCTGGACCCAAGCTGAAACGAAGTATAGACGCCGCATACACGCGCCAGATTGAGCCGCCATAGCCGACCTTCTCTTGACTTTACCGAGATGCCGAAGCCACTGAAACGGACGTTTCCGGAGCCTCCACGCAGGCCTATGCTGGGAGAAGGACGTAGTAGCCCCTAAAGTGGCAATAACCTGCCCTGCTCTGGTAAGAATGAAGTGCAGCGAACGGAATAAGTGGAAACAAAAACTGAAGGGCGGTTATGGCGGCGCCCATGCACACCTGCTGTAAAGCGTCTATAGCGAATGCTATTGAGGGGTATCTTACCAGGAGAAGACCATCGGCAGACCGGCCCTCTTCAGTAGGCGGTTAAGTTTCGCTCGTGGTGGGCAGAGCCCGCTTCCTGTATAGGCAAGGCCTCTCCGCGAAATCTTACGAGTTGCAGCATAGTATGGTAACATGAAATACCCATTCTATCCGCTTGTCAAGACGCGCAGATCGAGTCTTTCCGTATTTTTCGAGACGGCATGACCTCCGTAAATCTCACGGAGATTTGGCGAGACAACCTTAGAAACGGGGGCCCCACGTCGAGGAACGCGCTACAGAGTCGATACGAAACTCCCGCGGCCTTCAAATACAAGATGGATAACTCGATTCCGCCGTTACGCTCGCTCGTCCGTCACCGGAGATGCATTCCGTGTTCCGTCGTTTCCATTCCCGACGCCAGACGAATGGGAAAACCGCGTGGAGCAATATTCCATCCCAGCTTGCGATGGACCGCAGTGGAAGCCATACGAGCCGTCTCAGCCAATTCCAGCGTCGCGAACGTGTCACGTGATTAAGCGCGCCGCGCGTTGTTTCCGCGCCCCTTGCCGATGACCACGTGACACTCACGCGGGCTCGAATTGGCCTGGATGACTAGCAGCGCCTCTGCATTCCACCGCCAAGCTGAAATGCGATGCCATTTCAGTCTTAAAAGATCGCGTCGCATCTCGGCGTCAGTTTGATACACAAAAGGGCAACGACGAAAAGCTCTTAGCCGACGCCGACGCAGTAGTGTCTGCGCAAATGCCGTCGCATTCTGCTCTTCTTCCGCGATCTGTCTACTCAATGAATAGCGGCCCCTTTCTATGTGCCTCTATTTTCTGTATCTTTCTTTCCTCCCGAACAAAGCGACGATACAAATGAGAATAATAAAGAGCGACGAGGGGGCGGAAGGCAAACAACAGAACAGTCATAATAGCTCAGACAACATCGTAGAGCCAAACATCCTTTTTTTTCCCTTTATTATATATTATTTTTTTTTTGCATGGTTCTCGCGGGAGACAAAAGACGCGCCATTTATCAGCCTGCCTCGTGCATGGCGAGGCTTGAGACCACCCTGCTGGGATGACTGTATAGTAAACACCGTTTATAGTCACGTCACTTTTTTTTTTTCTTGGGTAACAAGGTGAATGGCGACACAGCCGACAGCGCAGCCCTTGTAAAATATGACACTCGTCTTTCACGATGAAGGATACTGAGTCATTTCAAGCAGCTTTGGCAAATTGTGTTATAGGAGCGCGAGTTTTTCCTCTGATGGGAAGTCACGTCGTGCTGAATTCTGCCCGTTCGCAGGAGACGTCTTGCGCTTTTTGTCCCGTCAGTAACAGTGACTGTCGGTGACACAGCACAAGAAGATCGGGGCGTCTCTTGGTAATGCCCAGCATACAGCCAAGACCAATGGTCAAAGCCTACTTTTCTAGCATTTTGATGTCCTCACAGTGAGGCGCCTCCCTGATGACGTCATCACAATGAGACGTCATCACTGTGGCTGGGCCTCGTATCCCATTGAAGGCTGAGAGGAACTTTCGGCGTCGGGCTCGGGCCCAAGAGGCCTTTCGCTAAATTACCCAAGCACCAATTGAGGATGACGCCGCGAGTGTAGTTTACACGCGCTGCACGTGCTGGCGTCTAGAGCAGTAACTGTTACAAACGGTATCCTGCACGCGCGTTCGTCAACGCCTTATTTTGGTTACTCGAATATTTCATATGGGGAAGGCAAGCTCGCGCGGCGCGTGTACCTACATTCCCAGCATTCTCCTTGATGCTTGGGAAATTTAGCGATAGCTCTACTGCGGAGTTGGCTCCATCCAAGCGCGATGACGAGGTGTAGAGCGGGCTGTTCGCGAGCTTCCATTATTCTTAGGTGGTGTTGCCCCAGCACGCGCTCGTCGCCTTCCACCATGCTTCTGCTGCGTGTGCACAATCGAAGCTCACGAGACGCGCACGTGTTATCGAAGGTAGGAAGCTGGAGACGCCCCTGCCGTGCTTATCTCGTCGGCGACTATAATAAAAAATCAGCAGAACCCATCCTTTGGGAATGATTATCTACGTTAATGCGAATAGCATCAAACGGTGCGGAGTTATGCGCGTTCGTCAGGTGGCCGGCACACTCTAGATACGCCAGCCCACTCTTGAGGCGATTCTAAATTTGTTGACACTTTCACAGCCCTGTGCACGATCTCCGCAGCCCAGCACGTGCGTTTGTGTCACTTAGGAAGGCGAGCAAAGCACGCGCCATACGCACAAACACTCAAAATGGTACCGACCAGACTTTCTGGCGTCTCCAGCTAGGTCTCAACCAACGGTACTCTAAACGGTTGTTTATATCTTTACCATAGGACGCGCTTACAGCGCTGTCACAGCTGCCGGTGCGCGCGCGTTCCATGCACGAGGGCTCATTCCGCTCTCGTGAGGCTGAGCACGGCCGCTACATCACCCTCTCCCGAGCGCGGGAGAGGGTGAGCTAGCGGCCGTGCTCAGCCTCACGAGAGCGGAATGAGCCCTCGTGCATGGAACGCGCGCGCACCGGATAGCTGTGACAGCGCTGTAAGCGCGTCCTATGGTAAAGATATAAACAACCGTTTAGAGTGCGTTGAATGACTGCCTTCATAGCTCTGTGGTTAGCGCGTCTGCCTGCTGATCAAAGGGTCAATCGGTTCGAATCTCAGCCGGCGCCGGTCTTTTTATTTATTTATCGACCCGCGGCGTAAGAGGTTAGATAGCCAGATAGATAGATAGATACATAGACGAAAAGTGCGTGAAGTATCCAAAGAATGCTATTCGCATTAAAAAGGTGATCGTGAGAAACTATAATTGACGCCCTCGTTGTCCTAAACGCTTTGCGCCTGTCCCCTTGTCGTTGTCTAATACGTCAGTACTTTTCTTTTTCTGTATGATCTGTACTTTCCGCTGGACGTGCTAGACCGGCGTTCGCTGCAACACCCGGTCCGATTTAGCGAGCTGAAACTCTTGCTGTGACACCAAGCGGGTTTTCACTATATCCGTTTCTCGCGCGTTCCTACTTTTGCCCGTAGATCTGCAGTTGCCGCGGGCAGGAAATGGGATCCTTGCGTCAGCTTTCCCGTCTTTTCCCGAAGCAAATAAAGATGCGCGCGATTGAGTTGTGGGAGGGAAGGGTCTCGAACCCGGTTTCCTGGGAGGCTCGGGGGCAAGTTTTGTGGAGATGAGATGGAAACTCGGGCAGGAAGAGAAAGCAAGACTTCTCTGCAAGCGCGAGATTGTCCCAGCTGGGTCAAACTCTCCGTTTAGTCCCAAGCTGGCAGTGCGGCGGGAGCTATACGCGCTCGCTCGACCAATCAGCTGCCTCCTTTTCTATCAACTGACCCCGCACCCTGCGCGTGGGTGTGGGCGGGAGCGCGGTCACGTGGCTAGAGGTAGACTCGTCCAACGAGCTCGTGGCTCTCACCGCACTGTCGGCTTAGGGGTGAACGGAGTCTAGGAGGTTCCCAAGTTCCGGCCTCGCCCGTCGCCATTTTTGTTTGTTGTATGCGTGCCGCGCTGCTCCTTTGACTCCGGATGTGCGGGCCGTTTCGTTTGTTTCTTCGTTCGTACAAACACGATCTGGGATGACAGCGCAAACACTAGATATAAGCTCCATCTTCGAGTTATTCTAGGTGGCCGAATTGTGGGAAATGTTTTGTGAATATATAGAGACAAACAACAACTTCGTTCGAACGCACGTAAAATAAGAAATGTATTCTATATATTTTCGTTTACATTAAGTTTACTTCTGTCTTTAGGAGCTGTGTTTTCCCCACAATGTGTGAAATTTCCCACGATTCAGGAAAACAGCCCTTGGCTATATAGTGTGTGCTGTGTGTTCTCACCTGTATGATATATCTTGCAGCGAACAGTGATTAGAGATAGAGGCGGCTAGCTTCGCGTCTACCCACTGACGGTTCCAACCAGAGCTCGCTTGGCTCTCGTATCCTCCTTTCTGTCGGTTTTTACCCGTAGAGCCTGATCACCAACGGATGTAAGGGTTCGAAGCGAAAAGTGCTGTTTCTTTGATAGCTTTCGACTGATCAATCTTTTTGTGCGCGGCCGTCGCCGCCTCTAATGGCGGAGCTTCCGGTATATATATGGGCGAAAACGTCATTTTGCTTTTGGAACGCAATGAGAAGCTGTTCTCGTTTAAAGCGTCAATGTCTCTCGTTTCTTGATTTTTCTTCACCTCTGTTTTTGCTTACATTTTCCGGGTTGACGAAGTGATATTCCCGAACGTTTGGTGACCGTTCGTGATTCAGCACAATAATCTGGTCTCGAAGAGAAATGTTCAGACCATTATTTAATATCGTAACTGACAAGGACTGTTTTCAAACTGAACGCACACCAACTTTTTCCCCTTCTTGACTTTCGGTGACACACAATATGGGCGCGCTTGATCCTTCCGGCGTTTTCAGTGAGAGATCGACGCACGTTTCAGCTTTCTTTACCTCTGACTGAATACGATGCTGGGGCTCCCAACTTGCGGCGTATTTCTTCGGGCAACGAGCGCGGGACAGTTATCGCGAGTAAAACGAAACTACAACAAGTGCAGCGGCAGCGAAGGCGCGCATGCAAATGCCCGCCATCCATACAACAATCGTTGTATTCCTGACAAGTTCGGTGAACGCGGAGGGCCTGGGTTGGCAACTGTGACGAAGAACGTAATATGGGCCGTCGGTCGTGCTCGACGGTTTGAGCGTGCACGCGAGTCAGGAGACAGCTGGCAGGGTGTACATGGCATTGCGAAACGTGCGACATGGCGACGACGTGGATCACGACGAGGACTCGCGACCGATACCGGTCGGAGACTGCGGACTTGCCGAACGCGGCATTTGAAAGCGTACACGAGAGAGACGTGCGCGCGTGCAGAGGCTATATATTTCATACAATATACACGCGCTTAAGTGCGAGGATAAAGGGTGCCAATATCCCGCTAGATGGCTTATAGGCCACCGTCCTATGAAAGTTAACGCACGCTATGCGCACGCGAAAGGAGTGCACTAACGCGCTAACATGTACTATCGCGGACAATATCAACTAAATCAGTGCTTCGTGCTTGGTTTCTTTTTTTCTTTCGTATTTTGTTAGTTGTGTAGAGGGCTGTGGTTTGAAATCGGCCAAACATTTTATTTGCAACTCCAAGGAACGCAAGCGGAAAGTACGTGAAGAAATAAAATCAAGTGCTTGCGCCAATCCGAATGAGCGGCGAAAACTGCCTCGGCCCGGCGGCAAAGCGGGAAACAGAGGAGAAGGGACAAATGTTTGGGTGGTTGGGTTCCGTCCGAATAATACTCCGGTCGTTTTCACGTCTCTCTCTCTCTCTCTCTCTCTTTCTTTGTCTTGTTCGCTTTGTGCCCGAACTTGAAACATTGCACCCGGGACGCATGCATTTGCCGCGGGAACTATCTATCAGGCGAAATTGGCGCTAAACCGCCTGCAGTAGCGCTTCCTGTGGAATGCGCTAATGGAATCGTTGCACTCAGATTACCGTTATTACTGTCACTGACGCGCCGCGCTTGATTCTCGCAACGAGAAACCTTGCGGTTTATTTTTCTGAGTGACTCTGGGAATAACGCCACTGATTCATCAAACGCGCGCCGTATAGAGCTTGTCTAATTGAGTTTAGGTTATCTTTTGTCTCGAGGAGTGTACCTTTAAATGTTATAAATATAGAGACTATAGACTTCTTTTTTTCAGATTCAGTCTGGCCTTTTCAATTACTGTCGCTATCTCTGTGTACGCACATGCTGATAGCTAGCTTTCTGGTGGCTGATGAAATAGTAGGTTGAAGACATGCGCCGCAGCTGATAACTCATGGGACTTCGAGATTCCAGGTGCTAGGCGGCAGTCTCGGAGGCCATGCACAAAACTTACGCACTCTATAGTCGTTGACAGGTTTAGAGTGAAGTGCAGCTCCTCTCACCTCTTTCCACTTTAGCAGAGCAATCGCCGGAGAGAAGGAGGCCGCCTCTCCATGGTTCGCTCTCCTAAAGTGGAAAGAGGTGGGAGGGAGCTTTCTCGAGCACTTAACGTGTCACTGAGTACATACGTGAGTACATTGCGGCGCCCAAAATAGCGTTTACGACACACTTGACACCCACTTGACCCACAAACGAGCTCCCTGATGTGTTGAGTCATATAGAAGGCTTTACAAACACCACCTAGAGCTAAGGCAAGGCCTGTGAACTACTGTCGAGACCGGTTATAACGAAATAGCGGCTACAGCGAAGCGATTTCCCATTCCTTTGCACTTCGTTAGAACCGAAGTCGGTTTTAACGAAATAGTGGATATAGCGAAGTGATTTCCGATAGCCCGTTCGCTTCGTTATAGCCGGTCTCGTTAGTACCTCCTTTTCCTGCATGGAGCGTCATCACCCTAGGATGGCGCCAACTCGGCGATTGGGCCCGAGCCCGCTGCCGAACGCCCTTCGGCGCGTTGATTGGACGCGAGGTCCGGCCGAGCACTGATGCAACACTCGTATCCAATACGTGTCCTCGGTCGATCTCACTGTCATGGCGCCAACATTCTATAGTACGCAGGAGCGTGATTCATGGAATGCGCACCGTCATGCACACGTCGCTACTGTGTTATGCGCAGTCGTTCTGCGCGTCTTGTCATCTGATCGTTGCTGCGTTTATATTCGTGTGTTCTGTTTAGAAAACGACCGAAAGTGCCTAGCAGTGCTGGCAGGTCTGAAAACGTGAGCTCGGACTTTTTTCTCTCCACGGTGACGCCTCTCTCACAACGCAGACCAAAGAGGTGCAAGTCGCAACTAATTGCTTATGACGATCGGAGAAGAGGGCGCGGAAAGCGTATAGCAAGTTTTACGTTCAACAACGAAGGAGAGAGGTACCACGTCAAGTTACTGATAGCAAAGTTCGAGGAATTTTTCAGACCGGCGTCGAACCTCGCGTATCACGAATTCCGTTTCGGAACACGAGACCAAAAAGATGGGGATCGCTCAGAGTGTGGCTATGGAACTCCGAGTCCTAGCAAAGCATTGCGAATTTTGAGAGGTAAAAGAAAGAATGCTCTGGAAACAGAATAATACTAGGAATTCGAGACCGAAAACTTCACGAAAAACTTATCCGACGTATAAAATAAAAATAAAAGGTAAAAAAAAATTACACCATCTTCCCGAGGGGAACCCTGGGGTGTTGCGGAGCATCGTGTTGGTTCCGAGGAAAGAGTCAGTTGCGTGCTGACGTCGAGAGATGGCGCCACCGACTGCCCTAGGTGTTGCCCCCTACGCGAGCCTCCTCGTCGCGGCTCGCGGCAGAGAAACCGGAACGCTCGCCGCTCGCCGTTTATTTTTTTTTTTTCACACTTGAAGGAGAGGAGACTAGAGGAGGAGAGGTCGCGCGTGCGCGCGCGGTGTGAGGGAGAAGCGAACGCACGCGCAGCGCACTGCAGCTGGTAGAGAGAGAGAGCGGAGAGAGTAACGCGCAGCTGTTGGAGAGAGGGAAGGAGGAGAGTTTCGCGTGCGTAGTGTGAGTGCGGACTACAAGGCCGCGGGACATAAGGCCGGTTCAGACGCTTGCGTTTGAGTGCGTTTGACTGCGTTGCGGCGAGAACCGAAGCGAGTCACCGGCACATCTGTGCTTCGAATGAAGCGTGGAATCCAATTCAAGCAATCATCTTGGCACGCGATATAAGAAGGAGGGATGTCCTGGTGTCTCGCTGCCGCAACGCAGTCAAACGCAGTCAAACGCAACTGTGTGAACCGGGCTATAGACCCGAGCAAGAGATGCTCCGCATCTAAAATCTGCTAAGTTTGCGAGCACGGTAAGGAGCAGTGCCAAGAAACCGAGCAGCCTCGAAGTCGCAGGAAGTTAACACTTTTGGTAAAGGTGAAGGAACAAAAAAAAATTGGGTTGTGGGGATATTTATACAGCGTGTAGTTGGTCAGCCATTTAAGGGGGACTCACCTCATCAGATTCCTATGGGACTTACTATTTCATGACTAGCTGTCTTAAAAATCATCACAGAAAAGCAACAAGCGTTTTACAGAGTCACGTAAGTGTTCTTAACGGCATGGATTACTTAGTTTTTAAGTATATAAATTATGCACTGAAATAAAAATAAACTGTGAAACCCTTTTTCCTCATAGAAATGCCTTAGAAAATCTAAAAATAATATATTTTTTTTTAGTAAAGGCGGCGTTATAATTAATTCTAGACAAATCCACACTGTGGAAAGTGTATTCTAGGTCACAGACGTGAAATAATATTTTCCAAAAATTAAATTTCAGAGCATTTGTTCACTGAAACTGTCACGACAAACTAGCTAGTTCAGCTAGTTTGCCCTGGATGGCGCTCGCTGTCTAGAAAGAGAGTCTTTTTGTAGTTTGCTCTTGTCGTTGTAGTATATTCTTGTAAACTTGAGATGAGGCTCCGCCCATGTTCCTCCTCCTTTTTGCAGCTCGCGTAGGCCGTCGAGCTGAATGTGGTGGCGTGTTTCGTTGTTCACGTTTCCCACAACGTTTTTTTTTCTCTCTCTTTTTTTTTTGCGAGTGGGGTGGGGGGGGGGGCATGTCGTTATATCAGCTCTGTCCCGCGCGTCTCGGAGCAACGGGCTGGTACTGCGCTGGTATGGAGGGCAACAAAGTGAAGGGGTCTCGTGCCCTTGTCGAAGCTTGACCCAACAACGGACACTTGGTCGCTTGCTGCGTGGAGAAATCCACGCAGTCGCTGCGTGGAGAAATGTATGCCTTGTGATCAGGGCGTTGAAAAAAAAAGTATATTTTTATATATAAATAGAGCGTATGCGACTTCGCGGATAGTGCTCTGAGCCCAGTGTAGTCCATACCTTTCTGCACACAAACATAGATAATAAATGCGGTAAAATCTTTGGTGGCGATCATGTTGTTCATTAAACGATGTTTCATTGGCTAATCGGTATGTTCTATCGACAAACCTTTTCGTCCGAACGAGACTCGCTTTCTTTCGTTTTATGGACACAATTTGGAACTTTTCGTTGAAAAATCCCTATTGAAAAATATTTTTTACCGGAGTGATCGTTTCCAGTAAAAATACTATTTTTACTGGATTATGGGACTATTTTCACTTCCAGTAAAGCCGTAGTTTACCGGAATGTCGCCGGATTTCTTACTGGAATGTCACCGGTTGGTTTACAGGAGTGTCTACAGAGCTTTTTACCCGAATGTCACCCAGTTTCTACCGGAAGTTCATTTCCGGTAAAAAAACTATTTTACTGGATTATGGGACTCTTTTCGCTTCCAGTAAAGCCGCAATTTACCAGAAGATCACCATATAATAATAACTTTGTTATCTTCCGAAAAATGCGTGTGTGCGTGCTGGCCCACGAAAAGCAAAGATGCTTGTATGTGAGACCAGGCAGCCAATAAAATACCGTGACACAGTGAGACACTAGAGAAGCAAAACAAACAAACAACAATAGCGGCGGCCAGAATGCTGGGCAACGACCGCGCTATGTAATTATATAATCATTATTGCGCGCGCGTAGACACTCTGACTATCTCTTACATTCCGTTTTACCGCACGAAGGTTGATATTTTCGGCAAGGACTCTGGCAAACTGTTGAAGATTGGCCGGAATTCATAAGTGTAGCAACTTACTTTTTTTCGGAAGTCCCAGCGGAAGCCATTTAGGAGGAAGCCTGTGAACCGTGGTTGGTGCATGTTTACCAGATGCTGGACGATTCGGTAGCAATAAAGTGGATTTAGTCCACAGAGACCTGAAGGAGTTCTATGTATCTATTTAACCGGGTCGATACCAGTGAAACAGGTTGCACGGCTGGCGGAGCAAAAGCAATCAGACCAGAAATAGGAACAACCGAGTTCTTTATCGCAAAGAGATATCTTTCAAAGTACTTACAGTGCCGCTACGGGTAAATTCCCTAGACGTAGCGGTAATAAAACCGCGCAGGTGCACCACACGGACACACACGCGCTGTGATCTCCAGTAGCACGTTTAGCCGAAAACCACGAGACGCGCGAGAACGAACATCCGCCGCGGTTGAGAAATCACGGGCACAGCTGGATCCACGATGTCGTCCCTGATGTCGATCGCTCGCGCAGGTGCAGCAGCAGAGCAATCAGTAGCACGCTTAGCGAAAACCACGAACGCGCCAAGCAGGCATCCGCCGCCATTGAGAAGTCCCGGGCGCGAATCCACGATGTCGTCCCTGATGTCGTCGCCGCGGGTGCAGCGAGGTGTCAGTAGCACGCTCAGCTGAAAACCACGAACGCGCGCCAAACAGGCCATCCGCCGCCGGTGAGAAATCCCCGGGCACAGATCACGATGTCGTCCCTGATGCCGCCACCGCGCGGGTGCACCATGGCGTCGGTGACTACGCTGGCGAAAACCACGGCCGCGTAGCGGAACGAACATCTGTCAGGCGTTAGAGAAATCTTGGGCACGAGTGCTGTTCCCTCGCTGGATGCGGCCTCGAAGCCGGACGGACAAAGAAGGCGTAGAGAAACAGGTCACTGAAAGATGTTTTCTACTCGTCTGCACACCAGCTGCTCTGGAAGATACAGGTCGCACACACGGAACAAGAATCCGAGGCTGGGCGTTCGTTCCACCGGCCGGCCGTTGCTCGTTGACGGACAAAGAAGCCGGTTTTCTTAAAAAAGAAATAAAAAAGTCAGCAAAGCGACCTTCTCGTCGGTCCCCACGACCCAATGCGAAGGGAGAGAGGTGCGTGGGGACTCGATCCTTGGTGCGAGGCACCGGAAAGACGCCCAGTCCGCCGGCTCGCCTCGGCTGCCCACTCCCCTCGCGTACGGCTTTGGTGAAGTTCGGTAAACGGAAGCGAGGCCACCCGTTTCGGGTCAGATTAAAACCGGGTCGTCAGGGAATCGAAAGTGGCTGGCGGATTGACATTCCGGCGGGATACTGAAGAGCCGATGCCGGTGCAATTACAGCAAATCTGTTTGCCGGCAAATAATCTCGCACAGACTGCAGGTAACTGGCTGACCAGATAAAACAGGCCAGTGGCCGCAACGCACGGATCGTCGAAACGGTTCGCTGCTGCCACTGCTTGAGGGTTGCAACGTCGTCCCAGGCTTTAAAACTCGCACTCACGCGAGAACGCCACCGGAGTGGTCTCGTACCGGCTCTGCCCCGACTTTTGCCTGTCGCAAATGGCGTGCGATTGCCGGTGATCGCTGCTCACCTTTTTGGATCGTCAAACACCAGTTCGCTGCACGCACTTCTTTGCAGGGATTGCAACGTCGTCTCGAGCTAAACACATGCACTCACCAGAATGCCACTGCGTTGGCGAGCCACCATTACAAACCTCGCTTCGGTCCCATAGCATTGTGGCGGCTGCACATTGACGTTCCCCTTTCGTCGGCTACCGGTGAAGTTCGGTGTCTGGCAAACAGGAGTGGCTTCCGGTAGCAGTTCGTGAAACGGGTAATCGAACATGGTTCTGGCAAAACTTTCAGCGAGTATCTTCCGGTAATGCTTCCACCACAGACTGGTAAACGACGCTGGTTTCTGGTGGAAATGAGTGGAAAGTCAACCTGTTACCACTGAATGTCACGGGAAGTTTTTGCCGGATTCTAACCGAGAGTGGCTCCGGTAAACGTGCACCGGCATCTGGTAACCGGAAAGTGGCGGCCGGTACTATTTCCACCAAAAGCTGGTAAACTACGCTGGTTTCTGGTGAAAATGAGTGGAAATTAACCCGTTTCCACCGAATGTCACTGGAAGTTTTGCCGGATTTTCTGGTAGGGATATGCTTTCTTGTACGCGTGCATCCGTGCGTGCGTGTGCGCGTGCGGGCTAGCGCCTACATAAGTGTGTGGAAGTACGACGGCGCTTACACGTGCGTTCGTGCGAAGGCGCGCGTGCATGCATATGTGAGGGTGCACATCCGTGTACGACCGTGAGCAGGCGACTATGCATGCACGTGCGTGTGCGCGTGTACTGCAGCTACAAAAATTATATTGTTTGTTTTATTATTAGTTGTCTAAGTGTGAGCGTACATTTAGGGTTCGAGTCTTCAATGTTTGTCTGTAAAATGCCTGCCGACTTTCACTTTTAAAGTGTTGGTATATTGTCGTTATGAGAAGTCCGACATCCCCGTTAATTGAGCATATTTTGCCAACAGCTACTAAATAGGAATGTCTTAGCGCTGACACTTATTTTTGTCGGCGAATATCGCCAGCGGGGGTAACAGATTGGATACATACGAGTGCCGCGCGGTGTTCTCCGAGCCTATTGTAGTACAAACCTTTTGTACACAACCATGTATCCGGTAAAACGATTCGGCGGCAATCACGCTGTGCACCAAACGACGCTTCCTCTAAAGATGGGTCCGTCGACGCTGCAGCCTTTTGTCGTAATGAGAGCTTTCATTTCATCGACACACCTTGAAAGTTTCGATCAGAGATATGGTTTTGTATGCATGCGTGTGCGGACATTTCGGTGTCCGGACGCACCGAAATGTCCGCACACGCACGCGTACAAGCAACTCCCTCCACCGAGTGTTGCTCGGGGCTCCCACAACTTTCCAATTGACACCTCCTTCCCGAAGCAATATTTAAAAAGGTACCTAATTAGATTTAATCAATGAAATAATTAGGCTCAATAAAAATACCGGCGCTTTGGAAAGAAGTCTGCTAACATATAGTTTGAGATAGCTGGGGGACATTCTGTATCCTTGTGAGGAACGAGAAGTGGATTCCCTCAAAAGTGTCTGTGTATTGCTTGGTATTGCTCCCGCGAACATCTCCGGAGATGGAGAGGGAAAGTAAAGAGACACGCATGGAGGTCCCATCTACCGCAGGGGGAAGGAACCGAGTCGCCGTCTTGGCAGACGGGGGAAGGGTTGGGGGGGGGAGGGAGAGGGGAGCGCTTTCGAGTGGTTCTGGAAAGACGGGTCGCGTCGCCGTGGTCGGACGGGAGCTTGCGGTTTTCGGCGTGCGGGAGGACGCGCTGGGGTCCGTGCTGCTCTGCTTAGCAGCGATAGTTAGGATAGCTGCATTACATACTTTGTTAAAATATTCCCAGTTATTTATTATTCAAGTTATAAGATGAAAAGCGCTGAAAATACCCAAAACCGCGGAGGTGTTTAAAATAAATACAGATTAAAAACAAACTTGGCGAAAAACAGATGGCAAGAATTGTCTGCCGATTTTGAGCAAAAATAAACACATAACAAACCAAGCTATATGAGTATAAGCTCGAGCTTTTCACGTAGCCACTTTTGTAGGACTTGTTTTGTACAAGCGGGTTGCATAATGAAAAACTTGAATCGAAATAACTTTAATTATTGCGTTCTTTGGTGCCTTGCCTCAGTTATTCTCTAATATTATTTCATGTAGAAACAGGACAGGACACAAATATCCCGGCACAATAAACTGTTTATGCGATTGCTTCGGAGCTCGTTTAGAACTATATAGTTGTCTTTTGAGAATAATGAAACCAACTGTGCCCTTTGAGGTTGTGCAACCTGTTAGCCACAAGGGTTCAGTTTTACGACGTTTGTCTGCTTGATCGACCACATCCTAAATACCAGACCACAAAAGCCGTTGGCACGATAGTCTATGTCGGAAAACTCAGCGATCTCACTAAACCTTACTTGGCATTGTCCACAGTGAAGCGAATATCCCTTTCTACCGGCTTTTTGTTTCTGCAGACCAGTCTTTAAATAACAATCAGAGCAAAAAAAAAAAATTAGGTCAAGAGATAAATTTATAAAGTTGGCATCACTAGCCACACCGGTGGCAGTGCTAGTTAGTGGTGCCACCGGTGGCACCACTAACTAGCACCTCCAAGGGCCTTCTTTTCCGCTTTCCCGTAAAGAGTCGACAAGGCGCACGCGAAAGAGGGGGGATAACCGCTTCGTTCCCTCAAAAAAGCCCCCGACTAGTTTCCCCGATCTTCCGTGCCTTTAGACAAACTCTCAAGGTCGCCGACAATCATCGCGTTCATTTTAGGCTTGGGAATGGCCAGAATCGAAAGACTATCTAAAAAATTCGGCGAGGCCATTGCTAATGCTTTGAGTTTAAGTGAGGTAAGGCAAAGCGAAAGCCTCCTGCACCGTTCGTTGTTGCCTGACGCGCCCGATATTGCAGCTACAACGACATATTGGTTCCAAAGCGAGCGGCGCTCACTCACCGGGGCACCGCCATGTTTTCCCGCATCCCTACCGAGCCTGTCACGTGATTTCGAAATCCCTCTCCCTAAGTACTGCGGCCAACCTTAGCCGCGGTTAGCGCTTCGAGCAAACGGGCCCTGGTGGCGTTTGCCGCAGAAAGTAAGTGCAGTGGGCAATCGTTGCAAATGATACCACAGCTTCGCTGTCCAACCACCTTCACAGCGTAAATTGGAGCCTTAAAGGGTAACTGCAAAAAAAAAAAAAGAAGTGTTTTTTAAACAGTCTAACTGGGACAAGCAGGTCACAAAACAAATCTTACGTGAAAAAACAAATTTTTTCGCAATATTTATGCCACAGAACGCAATTCGGTCGGAGTCACAACTTCTCCACATTTAAAACTCCCGCTCTTTCGACGCGCGCGGAGTGGCTGGTATACGTCATTGCGTGACGTATAGCAGCCACCCCGTGACATACAATACCAACTTTATGGCGCGCGATTTAAAACGGACGAAATAGCCCGGAAACAGTCTCGCGCTATAAATATTGCTGCAAACAATTTTTTTTTCTCGCGGAAATATTGTTTTGTGACATTCTTGTCCCAATTAGGCTGTTTAAAAATACACTTTTTTTCTTTGCAGTTACCCTTCACACACACACACACACACACACACACACACACACACACACACACACACACACACACACACACACACACACACACACACACACACACACACACACACGCACGCACGCGCACGCGCGCGCGCACGCGCACACACGCACACGCACGCACGCGCACACGCGCACACGCACAGAGAGAGAGAGACAGACAGACAGACAGATATATATATATATATATATATATATATATATATATATATATATATATATATATATATATATATATATATATATATATATATACATACGGTGAGGAGGTTCAACGGGCCGGTTGGACGTGAAACGAAAGGTGAGGAGTTCCAGGAAAGGCCTTTTGCTTTACCAACGTTTCAAGCGGGGACCGCTTTTCTTCAGGGTAGGATGGTGGACTTTTGCTTTACCAACGTTTCAAGCGGGGACCGCTTTTCTTCGTGGGATGGTGGATACACCATCCTACCCTGAAGAAAAGCGGTCCCCAGGACTAAAAGGCCTTTCCTGGAACTCCTCACCTTTCGTATATATATATATATATATATATATATATATATATATATATATATATATATATATATATATATATATATATATATATATATATATATATATATATAGCATGTGTATGTGTATTTGTTTTTTAAAGAACGTTTTTGCGAGGATTCGTCTTCCGCGTGTCCGGCAACGAAAATACGATAGAGACGCACATTTTTGTGTGTGGTGGACGACGACATGACGGCCACGCTCAGCGGAGAGGTTTCCGAACCTCTGCGCTTCGTTGTGCGAGTAGCAGCGGTAGAAGAACAACTGTATGAAGGGGCTGAGCCTAAAGGCCCGTTCAGACTCTTGCAACCGAGTATGATTGAGAAAGACCAGACCGGTTTTTAAGCCTCTTACGACTTAAGACCGGGCGCGCTGCTGCGGAGCTGGTCCTAAGACGTCGTAAGAGGATTAAAAACCGGTCTGGTCTTTCTCGGTCGTACTCGGTTACAAGAGTGTGAACGGGCCTTTACGGTGATGTTCTATCGCCTCAAGCTCAAGCCAGATACCCAAGGAGCCGTGAAGCCTGCAAGACGTGTCGCTGTGACGCTGCAGGAAAAGGTCAAAACAGAGCTCGAGCGAACGGTAGTGAGCCAAGTGATCGAAAAGGTAACGGAACCAACAGAATGGTCAAGCTACATGGTTGTAGTCGTCAAAAAAGACAGCGTAAAGTTATGTTTACATCCGTCAGACCCGAACAAAGCTCTCTTGAGAGAGTACTACCCAATGCCAACTTTAGAATATGTTGCACCAAACTTGAGTGGGGCAAAGCATTTCTTACCACTGCCGCAAAATACCGAACATCCGCACATTCCCTACTAAGTGCCCACCCCAAAATTTTGCAACATCTGAAAAAATATGCACAGTAGATTAATAGGTAAAATTAATGACCTAACAAGCGCTCATTCCCCCAATTTTGGCGATTGTCTTCATATTTTGAGTGGGCGCTTGCTCGGTATTTTACGGTAGATGGTGTGTGTGGTTAGTGGCAGATAGATAACATGAGACGTTCAAGGCTCAAGCATTTGTACCACGAGTACACCCTACGGTACAGGTTTTTGAGATTGCCATTTGGGATCTCAATAGCGCAAGAAGTGTTTCAGAAAGTCGTGCACCAAATTTAGCAAGGTCTGGCAGGGGTTGTCTGTGGTGATGGTTGATATTTTAGTATGGGGACGAAGCGAACAAGAGCAAGACGAAAATTTGTAGCAGGTGTTGGGGAGACGTCGAAGCTATAATTTAAAGGGATACTTCAACGAAATTTGAAATATCCCCGTCGTGTTCAAAAATAGGTTGAATATGATCCACAATATCCGTAAATGACAATCGCACGTTTGTATTTTGATCCTGGTGGCTGTATTTTTCGTTATAAACGGCCCACTCTGGCAAGCGCTCGGAGAAGGCCCAGCTTAGAGCACGTGACATCCAACGCAATCGTGACGTAGGTCGTCTCGGGACGAGCAAAGCTACGGCGAGGCTGACGTCGAGAGGATGGCCTAGTCGTTCCAGCCACCGAAGCGGCTGCTTTTGTACGAATTTTGAGTGACGGGTCAATCTTCTATAATCTTGTAGGGGGACAATAGCGACTTCTACGACACACAAAAGGGATTCTCGGGAAGAGGGAGTTCCTCGTTCCCCTCTTCTTTCGTCGTGGCCGGAGGCGAGACAACCTCCGTCACTAGCTGTCAAGGTTCCTAGACGGGCATTACAAACGAGGCGTTAGCGACATCCACCAGGTGCTCATTGCTAATCGTTTAATTCGTTTTTAAATTCCTTTTCGAGACTTTTTAACCAGATATTGGTATGTTCCATGTGGTACTGCTCCTTTGAACACATATAGACCAAAAAATGAGCGCCGAAATTTTGTTGTAGTATCCCTTTAAAGCTGAACGGGTCCAAACACCCTTTCTTGCGGGAAAGCGTCCGCTATTGAGGTCACATTGTAATTAACAAGGGACTGGCGCTGGACCCAAGAAGACTGCCAGACATCCTGGCCATCAAGGAGCGAAAAGATCGTCAGTGACTTCAAGTCTTCCTCGGCACGGTGAACTTTGTATCACGGTTTGTTCCGAACATGTCGACAATCACTGCGACGTTAAGAGAGCTGCTAAAGAAAAAAGTTGCCTGGGTGTGGGATGAATGGCAGCAATCATGTTTTGAGGCTTTGCGCGAAGTCCTGACGAAAACCCCCAGTGCTAGCGTACTACCAGAAGGACAGACCGATTACCCTCTCGGTTGACGCAAGCAAGTTGGGCGTAGGAGCTTCATGTTGAAAAACAGCACGATTGGGACGAGGACAAAAAGGCGAAGAGAACACAAGACACCAGTATATTATTAGAAGACACCAGTATATTATTTCAACACCACGACCAAACATGTCGAGAGATGGTGGAAGCGTACAACATCACGAAGAACAACAGTTCGTGTGTGACCAAACCTTCGGTGACTCTGACCCCAAGCGAGATTAACGTTCTGGATTTAGGATAACAAGAGCTCCCGAGGAAAGAAAGAAGAAGACAAGTTCTCCAACCAGAAGAAAAAAGGAGGAGACATATTACACGAGGCGCCCAGCAAGCGCGCGAACATTTGACTACATGTTTTCATTTCATTGTCTTTCTTCTTTATGTTCTATTAACAAACCAGTTGATAGCAGCGCTTGTCTTGTGTTCTCTTCGTCTTTTTGTCCTCGTCCCAGTCGCACTGTTTTTCAACATGAACTCTTACCAATTTGCCCAGTTATCTATTCGTAGGAGCTTTAATCATTCAAGACGGCCACCCTCTGGCAAACTCATCCAGTTCGCTAATAGAAGCGCAGCAGAAGTACGCAGAAAAGAGAGAAAGAAATTCTTGCCATTGTCTAAATTTCACCACTACATTTTTGGCCAGCCCCAAGTGACCGTCGAATCTGACCACAGGCCGTTAGGTTCCGGCGGGTATCCGAGCCTTTTGGAACTACCGCGATGAAATCCACGTCCACGACGGACTCGTCCTTCGCAGCAATAGGCTCGTCATCCCCGCGATGCAGCCTAGAGATGTACTCACCCCGCCGCATGTCGTATACCGAGGAGCGGAACTAAAATTAAGCAAGGGCAAGAACCGTTATTTTTCGAGCCTAATGTGGCAAGCGACATCGAGCAAATGGCGAAGAGTTGTGCTGAATGTCAAAAGCATAAACCTAAGAACGCCAAGCTCCTATTGCTTTGTCAGGAAATCCCTAGCTTGCCATGGCAGACTGTCGGTATCGACTCGTGCTACCACAATGGCAAAGCATTTCCAGTAATAATTAATTTTTGATTGCTGCAACGGCAAACCGAGTAATTATCTCAAGTCCACCCGTGCAGCGGTTGAAGGTTGGGCAAACAAGGACCCCTCTACGAGCTCCCGCAGGTCACCTGGGGCCAAGCATTGTTCAACCGCGAGAGGTCCAGGAGTGTCTACGCCAGGTCCGGGAGAAACAGCGGACGTATCACAACCGCAATGCCAGGTCGCCACCGGGTCTCAAAAGATGGCGGACCGGCGACAGTGTACGATGCACTAGCCAAGACGTGGGCGCCGGCAGCAGTCGTCGGAGCAGCGGGTTTTCCTATAGGTCCTACATCGTCGATACCCGAGACGGACGAAAGCTGCGTCTCGCCAGACCTGAGTAGCCCGACCCGGGAACCGATGCCGACTTCGCACACCGCAGCACAACCACAGCTACAACCTGGGACTCGGCCCGTGGAAGTGCTCCGGAGTGAGAGGCCAGGAGGACCTCCGACATGATACCCGGAGCCCGTATACATTACAAGTGCTTAGTGATCTTATGTGCTTGGGATTGTATAACAGGGTATAAACCAAAAAGAAAAGATGTTGCGTGAGTCATGAACGGGCACCGCCATGCACACGCGCTACCGTGTAATGCGCAGTCGTTCTGCGCATCTGGTTGTCAGCGTATCTGATATTTGCTGCGTATATATCCTCGAGTTCTGGTCAATAAACCTTTGTTCGTCACTTGACACACAACCGAATACGCAAGATTTGATTCTTCTATACGTTATGCTGGCTTTGCCGAGGTCACCCCTTCGTGGAGTCCGATCATTGCTTCAGTATCACCATCAAAACTGAAATCGAGAAACGCACGGCGAGGAACAGAACTTCATTTCTACCGCCATTAGCACGCGAAAAGGGACACTGATACTCGAGCCCCTATAATGGCACTGAATTTCAGAAAGGTGCCGGTCGATGAGCCACGAGCAGTTTTGCAATTGCACCGTGTTGAAAAAGACTCGGTTCTCGAACTCACTCTGATGTCGACTTCCATTAAGAACAGTTCAGAACGAACGGCTGTACCGGCCCGATCCTTTCTATTTTGTTTGTTAACCGTGCAACGAACGCCAGCGGCTCCCGCCGGTAGTGTTCAAAGTTAATTAAAATATTAAATATCGAACAAAACAGACTGCGGTACTTGCGTTCTAGGTCTCGGCAGGGGTGGCTTTCAGCCACGCCGTTATATTTTTAATTTTTCCGGGCGAGCGTCACCGGGGCAATCATTAGTTTCCCCACTATGCGCCTTCGCTCGCTCTGCGCCGTGGGACGTCCCCCCGGCGCATTGTCTTTGGCCGCGAAGCGTCCATAGAAAACATCGGCCGGGCCCCCACCGGGTTCGGCGAGCGAGCGCGACGCACCGCTGGCAACAATGAACGCAAGGAGGCCGCATAACGTATAGCTAACGTAGCCCAGCGTTGAGTATGCATGCGCTTGCGTGTGTATGTGTGTGTGCCCGGGGGGGGGGGGGCGTGATTGCGCGTGAGTGTGGTATGTGCATGAACGTCTGTGTGTGTGCGCGCGCGTGTGTGTTCGTGTGTACGCATGCATGCATGAAACGCTGGGAATAACTGAGCACGCGCGCGCACGTCCTGATTTTGGTTACTTTGTTCACTTCCTTCTCCGGGTGTTTAGTATTGATGTTGCGAAACTTCCCCTCAACTCTCCCTTCCGCGTCGCGGAGGCAATGAAGATGACGGCACGTGTGTGTGTGTGTGCGTGCGTGCGTCGCCTTTGTATAACCACTCCGATGGAATCTCGGCGACCGTGTTTTGTGTTCGTTCGTTGTTCGAGGTCGCTTTTGTTTGTCGTTGCGTGCGTTTAGATTCGTCTTTTGTGCGACGATATGTCTGGGTTGGATTGCGTTTCTGTGTCGCCGAGTTGTTGACGTTCGCTTCTCTTCTGCCCGACTGGTATACGAGTTTCCGCAAATTTGCCGAAGGCCTTTCCGTGCGCAGTGCCGTACTACGCTCTTTGTGCGACGGACTCCCTGAGCCGGAGACGTAAGCGAAAGTCAGCGAGGTATCGAGGCCTTCTCTGTGTCTGCGTCGCGCTTCACTCGTCGTGCAACGTAGCTTTGTTACGTATTGGGTGGAATGTTGTCGAGAAAGACGGCGCTCGTCTCTCGCGCCGTATCAATACGCCATTCGTCATGGAACGCTCGAACGGCCCGTGTACGGATAAACCGAAATATGTTTAGAGAGTCAGCAAAGGTGTCGGCGCATAACACCTCCCTAATCAAAAACTACACTCACTGACAGCTTAAGGAACGCGTTTTTTAAATTGTCTGGTGACTATAGCCGGAATATTTCGGAAGTAGTATTCGAGTGGAAAATGGCGTCCGGTTGGGCCTGCCGGTAAGTTGGATCGAACATCGTCTGCTACCAGTGAAAGACGCCGTTTCCTCGACCTAAGTTTTGAGTAAGACATTTTTTGTGTTTTCAATCATAGCGGTGCGAGAGAATTTGCTTTTGAAAGGCTGGATTCCGTGGAGGGGAAAAGAGCGACGAATTTATTCGGGCGTCGTAGAGCCGTGGCTGTTGCACCGCGCGCTCGATGGGAATTGTGCCGCCGGGTGAAGGTGGTCGGTCGTCCGCCGCTTCTTCGCTTCGTGCAGTTCTGCCCGCGCGAACTATATGAGGTTATGATGGTAATGCAATTAAATGCAAAGGTGCAAGCGAGCTGGACCAGAGTGTCGGAAATAATCCCTGGAGAAGGGGAACAAGGGAGACAAAGGACAAACACAAATCTCCAAACACAGCTAGGTGACTGGTGCGCCTTGCTGCGGCACTTACTGTGGTCTATTCTATCGTACGTGATCTCGGCGTGGCGCTTTATAGCAAACACCGCGACAGGAAAGTAGTTGCTCGGCTCAACTTTCCGACGCGTGCTGTTTCTGAAGCCCGGTATATTAGACACTCGGAGCCGGTTAGATTAAAGCGGCAGTGCAACGATTTTCAGACTTTGGCCAGTTAACTGCGGAAATTAATCTGCGTCACCTATGAAACGAAAAACAGAAAACCGCATTTTCTTCCGAAGCGCTAGTTCTTATTTAAAAAAAATGAAACAAATCGAAGGTCGAAGTGCCTCTCAACTCTCCACGCGACTTTCGAGTGACGTACTCTGGAGGTTCACGTGGTTTCCCTTGGGCACTCTCTTTAGGAAACCCCTAGCCGCTTCCTCCGCGATTGACGACTTTGAAAGGATTAGCCTCGTCGAAGGTCGCGGCGAGCGATGGACACAAAGGACGGTTCGTCACGGGGCTGACGGCGAGCGCAGGCAGCGGCGAGGGACAGGGTTTGTTGTCTACTTCCGCGTACCCCCAGAGACGCCGTCGCTTTATGTTCCCGTAGCCGCCACAGGCGGCTGCAGATCGGCAAACAATTCGGTTTTTGCCCTGCGATTACGCAGCAGAATAGCAGTTTTTCGGGGAAAGGTGACGCGTTTTTGGTCACTTGGGCTTGCGTCAACAATATAGAAAATGCAATATGGCAATTCTTTCAACATTAAAACCGTTGCACTGCCCCTTTAACGCTTTCGTCACCTGCTCACGGAACGTTTTGCACACGCAGGCCCGTACCATAACCAGCTCAGCCCATCGATCAGTGGGAAACAATCTCAAATCTACGCCGGAGAGCAAGTCGGCTGCTTCGTGCGCTGAGATTTGCGGTGACGTCAGAACGACGCCGAGCTCTGATTGGCTTTGATTAAAAGGATAGTGAGTAGAGCCTCAACGCTAGATGCCTTAAAACGACTACCTGCAGTTTTTTTTATTCATGCCAATAAGAGCTCGGCGTTCTGACATCATCGCATATCCCTGTGCAAGGAGCAGACGAACTTTCGCTCCGCATAGGCACACACCTAGAGCGGACGCGCTCTGCCAGCTGCCGTCGCCGCCTCGGTGTCTTTGTCGAACCAATACCACTTAGAAGCCAAGCGCCCGCGTACGACGTCAGCGTTGGATGATCACCCCGACCTGCGCCCAGCGGCAATCACGCGTCCGTCTCGTTAATTATCGCCGCGTGCTTTATAGCTTCGCACTCGCTGTGAGACGCTGCACGGCACTCTGGCGGCGATGCTGACGGAAGGAAGGCGGCTTGCGTTCTAAGGGGCCACTCGTAATGACGCATGGGGGGGGGGGCCAGGCCTTGTCTCGTAGGTGGTATTGGTCGAACGCGCGGTGGCCCGGGTGCTCCGAGGCTCCTCCCGGTCCGCGAGCCTCGCTCGAAGGGACGCGCGCTCTTAGGTCAACGGTCGCCACGCTGTTGTGCGGCCCGTTCCGACTCGTACCCAATAATGATGCCGCTCCAGTTTTCGCTTGGTCGGCTTCTGCGACTTCGTTTTGTCCAGTTCTCGCGCTCTTTCTCTCTGACGCTGCCGCACGCCTTCGCTTTGATCTGACGAACGGGCGCTCTTCTTGCGCTGTTTGGCTTCGCTGCGCCGACCCGCCGGCGGGGCTGTCTGTAGTTTCGATTGGAAGTATTCTACGAATGTCGTCGGTGACGACGATGTAATCAATCGAGTTACAGCTCATATGATTAGAACTTTAAAAGTCTATATACCAACTCCGACTTCTAGGGTTTATTGATTTGGTTACGACGACTGAAAACAATTACGGTGAATATTAACGATTACACCCTTTCCACAACTATTTAACTTGATCTTCTTTATAAAAAATACCAAAGCGCTGCTCGGCGATCACTACTATCTAAATTTGAAACACTTTTTTTTTGCCGTCTATGCTTACCACACAACTAGAAAACACTTGAACTAGTATTTTATGCCTATAGCGCCTTCCAGGGTGATTTCCTGAAAGATAAAATAACAGTCACAGCACGCTCTTACCTCTTATTAACAGGTTGGACGGCCACTTTCGTATTTAAGAAAACGTACGAGAATAAGTGACGGTGCGCTATCTCAAGTAGTCATTTGTTGTATATATAAAAAAATAGTTTTAAGAGAGGGAAACAAGCATATGCGCCATGAAATGTGACTGATGGACTTCGTGTCAGAAGGCCATCGTGTAATAAATGAACGTGACAAAATGTATAGTTCCTCTCATGAGACAACTTCCTTTTTGCGAAAAAAGAGTCATAGTACAGGCTAGCTGGTGGAAGTCAACCATTTCGTCGTTTACCCTGAGACTGGGTTTTTTTTTTAGAAGAGCAAAAGTAACAGAAAAACAGACCTGTCTGTTTTTCTGTTACTTTTGCTCCTTCTAAAACAAAAACCCCGTCTCAGGGTAAACGACGAAATGGCTTCCTTTTGGCCTCTGTCTCGACCTTAAGTATGTTGGTCTACAGAGATGTGCGAGGTTCTGTCGCAGTTTTCACCTGAAACGTGCCGCCGATTAACTCAATGCTGATTGCCTGAGCCGGGCGATGACGTCACACCCCCGGGTTCTGAGACAAAGAGAGTTTTTGAAAGAAATCATGATGAACTTTTGCCGGACGCAAATTAGCGAATTGACCCCGTAAGTGATGACGTCACAACATGGCGTCTGGGTCCAAACAAACGGTTGCTAGGGACGTTGCTATGGACTAATGCATGGAGACTCCACATGAGGCTAGGTTTTTGCTTACAAGTAACTAAACAATTTTTTGTAAGCAACCTAACTTCTTGATATCTAATTATGAAGATGTTCTTGTCGTCTCAGTGTCGTATCGCAACGATGCAAGCCATTTCTGAAGTCTTACACTCCGCTTTGCTTTGGTAGCAGACGACACGATAGATTTGCTGGCCTCGGTAAACGAGCGACAAAAACAAGTGCATCACCATAACCGTAGAGGCCTCCGCAATGTGCGTTTTTTTTTCTGTGAACAACTTAGCTTCGTTACGAGGGGTGAAAATGCAGTAAAATCAAACCACGTCATGCAGATCAGTTACGACGACGACCTGAAGTGCATTCATTACCGGCGTAGTGCAGGCCAGCATGAGAAACAAATCGTACGCCGTCGAGGTAAGTCGTTTGTTATTATTATTATTGTGGTTGTCAGGTTATTAAAGAATTGCATGTCTATCGCGATTTCGCAGTATTTTGCTTTTTTTTTCCCCTTTGTATACATCAAATTCCGTGGATGTGCTCTTTTGGTGACGATCTTCATCAAACCCGCGATGCGAGTACAATCTGTAATAAACTCACCTTATGTTTTTTATCCAGTTCTTTCGCGCTTTGGGGTCTTGCGGAAATCTGAAGAAACTGCAAGAATCTTCCTCCACGCGATGGTTACAACCAGGTATACGAAGCACCTCGCATAGCGCGAGTCCGCAAACAAAATTTGGGATCTCAGCCGTTCGCCTGAAGTGCTTTTCTCACGGGTGCAATGCGATCTTTTAGCAGACGATCATCTCGATCGACGCCCGGACTTTCGATAAACCATATTTTGCATCGCACCCCACTATGAAATCTTATAAGTGTTTGAAACTCATTATATTTCAAACCAATGCGATGTCAGAATATCGTCTTTATTCACACGATGCAAACGACGGCCCCACTTGGCCGGCCGGCGTGCGGCAGACGGCATACTTCTTGCATTCGTCGTCTGCTGCAGGCATCTTGAGGACCGGAAGTTGCAGTCGTAAATATTTCAGAAACGAGCGATTACCGGCACACTTCTGTCGAAACATATATGACATTCAAGCTTTCTATATCTGTGATTTTTAGAAGTTTAAATCCTACTCCTGATTTTTGAACGGTCGGGTTTTCGTAGCGAAACCGAGCCACATGTATTTGTCCATAACAACGACCCTAGCAACGGTTTGTTTGGACCCATGACGTCACACTTACGGAGTCAATTGCATTTTTTTGTTAAAGATTTTTTTTATTTTTTTAAGCACTTCGTTTGAGCGCTTGGAGAAACGCTGACAGACGTTTGTGTACGCTCGTGCATAGCGCATGATGGGACGCCAAGGTCCTGCTTTGCGCCAACCTTATATTTAAATAGTCGCGTCTCGCAGACGCTATAGCGGAGGCGGCAGTGCCAGCTTTGTGGTCGCGTCTTGCTGGACGCGTACGCGCCCCTGGCCGAGAGAAACGGGCCCATCGCAACATTTCGATTCTGGCCACTGACCGAAGTCAAGGGCCCCTGTTGCGTTATGCGCCGGCGTGTCTCCGGCGATGCGCGCGTTCTCGTAGAGCCGTCTCTTCCGGTCGACCCGGATCATATTTTCCTCGGCTTCCGCGCCCCGTTCTCGGCGAGAACGTCGTCGTCGTCGTCGAAAAATCGACCCGTCATCGAGGCTGACCCTCGGGGGCTTCGTGGGGATTGCGAAACCGCATTACGTTTCCTTCTTTTGAGGGCTTGAACTTGTCGGATTGGTATCGTGGATAGCCACAAAAGCGCTGTTCAATTGAGTCGCAGGGTGGTATTACCGTATTACGTTCTTTTATATATACTGCGTTGCGGGTGAGTGTATATTATCTTTGTTATAAAATGAGATGGAGTAGAAAGTGGGACCGCCGTGAGTAATGGACTTAAATGTGGTTGTGACGTCGGCCGACGCCGCGTCAGCAAAGACGGGCTGAGTACGCGATTATCCCGGATTTATGGCGGGACGCGAGAAGATAGAACGGTCAGACTTCGCGCCAATAATGCCGCGCAGATAGGGGTTGTTTTATAACAATCTATAAACTGTTTCAGCACAAAACATTGCAGGAGAGATCTCACCCACTAAAAAAGAAAGAAAGAAAAAAAACATTGCGGGCGGTTTTTAATGTTTCGATGCCCATTGGGCAATAGGGCAACACGGCCTGGATAAACAAGATCGTAGGGAAGGATTTCCGACGTCACCTAAAGAAGGCCAACAAGCGGTAGATACGCGAATGCATCGTTCGGCGGGGACTCGTGTGTCGATTGACCACGAGCGCAACGCTGACGCGGAACTCAATCTGTTTAGGCAACGCGAAAAAAGTTCAGCGCTACGACTTTGCTACCTGGAAGGCGTTGATTGGACACACGCTCCAGCTGTGGTTTCGTCGGCGCAAATCTCGTTCAAAGATCGCTGACGGGTGCGCCTATCTTCCCGTGACATGATCAGAAAAGGTAGTGACCCACGTAGTGATCGGACGCGTGTTTTTCGCCTATTTTGTCTCGCGTTAGCGGGGCGCTGCAGTAACCGCGATTCTTATGCCCTTCTCCATGGATTACGAGTTTAATCGGAGATCGGTTAATTTGAATTCGAAGGTTTGGCTAGGTGGCGCAAACCGCCGCCCGATTTAAAAGGCTTCAGCCTTATCTATCCATCCGCCCATCCATGAAGGCCATGGACGAATTTGGCTAAGCGTCCGCTTAAAGGATCGTTCGCACGCTTGCGATGGGCTGCGACCGAATGTGCTGTGCACAGCTTTGTGATATCTTTACGGCGAGAGAACTCCTGGAACTGAATTTCTCTTGAGCGAAGGTTTCTGCGGATATTCGCTCAGATCAAACGCGTATGTTATCCGTGAGAAACGGCGGAGTAACATCGAAACATCTTCAAAAGTTTCTCAAGCCCACAACAAAAAATGACGTGCAACCAAACGCGAGTGTGCGACCGAGCCTTCAAGAGGTCGTTCCTTTAACATCTTTGATCGCAAAACGCCTCCAGCATAACTGCGTATGTTGAGACATGTGTATCCTTCGCTCTGAAAGCATCGATTTTGGCTGGCTCTTTCGAAGTCCCCAAAGGGTGACCCCCGTGCGCCGGCATTTTTTTCGTGTGTATGTGTGTGTTTGTTTCTTGTTGCTCTATCGTTCTTCCGTGACAGCGAAATGCACTCCGCCGGTTTCGATGGCGGGGTACACGTCACTTCCGGCGACCGGAAGCGATGCGCATCTTCTCGGTTATTTCGCATCGCGGTTGCCCTCCTTCTGTCAACACTATCTATGGACCGTTTCTCTCGTGGCGGCCGCCATGTTGAATTCTGACGTATAGCTGAGTTGTGGCGAAATCGCTAGTCGATTTATTTGCCGGAATTGGAAGGCGCTAGAATTCAAGAGTTCTATACTTTGTTCTTGGCTATACTTTTTTCTCGTAGTTATGCTTAAACTATTTACTTTGGGTCTTCTCGCTCAACCCAACTACGCCATATTTCAACGTGCCAACCGTCGCACGAAAATGGTCTATAGATCAACTCAACTCACTGACGTCACGTCACAGCGGTGGCGCTGCTGTCGGTACTGCGCATGCGCAGACGCTCCACTCCTCCCCGAATTTGGTTTCCGCGCACGCGCAGTGCCCACACCTGGTGTGAGCAAAGCGGGCTTGTTTGTCAACACTATGTTGGTGTATACTTCGTTTCAGCTAAAGTCCCTAGACACGACCAATGCGGCGAGTTAACGGGGCCAGTCGAACAGCGTCAAAAGTGCAAGTCACTATGGCTTCCCTGTACATGATTGGTCCAGCGATGATGGAACATGCACGCAAACATGATAAATACCACGGTGGTGCAGCGTAATAGGCCACGCCCCGCGTTTATGAAGTTGTTGGTGACAATAGCTTTTCGCCCCGCTCGAACGTCAGGTGAAACAGAGTGACATGATTACCATAGCGTCCTATATACTGACAAAGCCTGGCAGATCGCCACGAGAAGCGGCCGCCGAAATGGAAAAGGTGGAGCGGCAAACAACGAGTGAGAGGAGAGCCATGTGACCGGCGCTCCGCTTGCGGCGAGACGCCGAAACACACTTCTTACCGAGCGAACAAGTGTGTTTCGGGTCCTCGCCGCTGCAAAAGCTGTGCGCTGACATACAGGTTCCCCGAGAAACTTGCTCTTTGGCGCTCTGTATTACCAGATCCTCGCTTTCCAAATCTGCGACCTGGCACTCTATGGCTGCGTCGTCGAACTGTCAGGCTTTGTGAGTATAGAGGAGGCTATGCCTCTACCCACTAATCATTCTAACGAGGGGTCCGTGTTCTGATGTCTCCTCCCGCCTCTCGTGTCCTCCTCTCCCTCAATTTCTACCCGCATAGTACTCTTCTGGGCGAAAAATGGCGGAGCACCGCCGGCGGCGCGTCCGGGCCCCGGCCGATACTGGGCAGACCAATAAGAAGCGCGCCCGTAAACGGTGCCACGTGGCCGGCAGCCACTGCTGATTAAGAGGGTCAAGTGGTTTCGCGTGTAGGGAGTGTGCCCTGAGCCAAAAGAGATGACGCGTCGCCTCTTTTTGGCGGCACGATCAAAGGATGGCGGCATCTGGAGATGCGTCAAACAAATCTCGCCGTTCGGACAGCGTTCATTCATGGTCTGACCCGCGGGTCTGAAATGTCGCGCTGAGTTTACCGAGGGCCGGTCCGACCTTCCCGATTCGCGAGACAAGGACAGACACCACGCTTGTCAAACTAAAGTCCCTCGATTTTTTTTTTTAATGTCATACAATAGCGATGTTTGCGTTGCTGTGTGTTGTTTGTGCAGAAAAGTGCAATAGAAGTTCGGGTGTGCATCCGATGCTTTTTTTTTATTATTCTTTTGGCTGTCTGCTCTTGTTGTTTACGTTAGGTGCGTGTTTGGAGGCTTTGAATTCCCGTGTTTTGCAAACCCTCGCGCGTTTGCGCGGACTCTCGTGTGCTGTGGGTTTTTGTAACGAAGCGAAACGTATAGTTAGCACGAACACACCCTGAACAGTTCGTCCCGTACTTGTCAGGCAGCTGAAAAAGGCTGTCACAAATACTGCTGTAGCCAGCCCGTGGCCAGTCGCGAGCATGTCATTATGGCTCCTCGTCCACCGAGTCAGGCGGTTCAGCTTGATGTTTGGCTTACTCTACAACGCACGCGGGTAAAACGAAAAATGACAGGCATGCCGTATTCGCGCTAGCTGTGTCCCGTAGTGTATATACTGCTTGTACCGGTACATATATTTCTGCCATTTATGTGTACCTCGGTGCGCGCATAGGTATGTGTGTGTTGTGTATTTGTGTGCTTCTGCGCGTGACTATTTTTGCGTGCGCGTTTGTGCTTGTGTAAGTGCTGCTTCTACCTGTGTACTTTCACGGGGGGGGGGGGGCGTATCTGGGCGTAGTTGTATTCACGGCGTGATTCCGCAAGGAATTTATTCAGTAAGCTGCTATCGAGTGTTCCTTGTGTTTTCTCGATTTCTAGCGAAGCAAATATACGTACGTCGCGTGTGCAGTGTATCAAGTATCCATGATTTCCGTCTGAAAATAAAACGATATAACATGCTAGGTTTATTAAACGCAAATTTTGCGTTCACTTGGTAAAAACAAAAAAAAAGAAAGAAAGAAATAAAGCGCTCTGTATTAGAGGTCTTCTGCTCCTTGCCCCATGTTGCTTGTTCGCTGTTGTGATGCCTATTGGACAGTTTCGCAGATTTCTGTTTTCTTTCTGTTTTTTTCGTTGCAATAATTTCTTTTTGGTTTAGCTTGTTTTGTTTCTTTAGGTTGGTTACTGCATTAATTTTCAATGCTTTAGTTTGCCATTTCCTTTCTGTTTCCGATTACAAATTTTGTTTCTTTTTTAAATGTTCCTGTCTAGGTTCCCTCCAAGCCTGCCGCTGCCACTGGTGACAAAGCCTCAGAACTTAAGGTAATTCAAACACCACTTGAAATTCTATCCGACGTATAGTACGAAGAATAACTATTGTTCTTTTCTTTTTTCTTCCTTCCTTTCTTCCTTTTTTTTTTCCTTCGCTCTTTCTTTCCATTTCTATCTCCGCACTTACGCTCAAAGCTAACGGGAACCGCGGAACTCTGGCTGGTTGCAACAATATATTCAGTGTATTATTGGAACTGTATAGTGTGACCACGGGAAAAAGCTAAATTGTCTGCTTTGTATAAACATTAATCTCAGTACTTATGTAAATATTATTTTATTGGGATTTATAAAATAAGTGTAGCATTAAGCTTCCACAGACCGAATCGAGAAAAAAGTGGGAAATGACGTAAGCATGGTTCTGTTTTATAGATTGACCTGCGAAAAGTCTCTGATACGATATGTCGGTGTATTTTGAAAACTGTCTAAATATAACGAAGCTCTCTCCCGGCAATACGCACAAGTCGCACGTGCAGGCTTACGTAGTCATTTATAGTAGCATGTATGTAAAATCTGTAACTAAATAATTATGTATGGATTGGTTGATTTAAAAAAAAAATGATTCCCGAGATTACTGTCATTATTACGCCACTCGATACGAATGCGCCATTCTTTTTTTACGTTAGGAAAAGAAGCATTTGTTAGGGTTTTTATTTTATTTTAGGCATCGACAAAGACGAAATTTCGCCTAATTCTTAATGCTCTTGGCGCATCAAACATAAATTAAATCCAGGTAATTTTCTTTTTGTAAGCGGAGATTTTTTTTTTGCAGTTTGTACGTTGCAACATACCACAGCCACGACATTTATCACCGGCAGTAAAGCTTCGAATGTTAATGTTAATGGAAATCTCTCCTGTTCACAAACCGTTCTGGCACATCTGTGGTCGTGTTTCGTGTCGACGAAGCTACCGCGCATGCGCGGTCCTCACACTCCTGCCGCTGCAGGTTCCCCACCGGCACGGGTGGGTGCGACGTCACTGCGAGCTTTGATGACGTCACTGTGAGCTCGCATGACGTCACTGCGAGCTCTCATGACGTCACTGCGAGTTCTCATGACGTCACCGCGAGCTCTCATGACGTCACCGCGAGCTCACGACAAAGCGGTGACGCCTCGAGTGACGTGGTTGGGTCATCTTAACTTCAAATCGGCTGCCAGCCTAGCT
This sequence comes from Ixodes ricinus, assembly GCA_037355805.1. Classification (NCBI taxonomy): domain Eukaryota; kingdom Metazoa; phylum Arthropoda; class Arachnida; order Ixodida; family Ixodidae; genus Ixodes; species Ixodes ricinus. Next base: position 36,774 of record JAZHYW010009318.1, on the reverse strand, counting down.
TCCTTAGCGGCCGCTGTTTTAAGCTGGCTTACCAATTTGGGTTTCAGTGTTACCGACTGCTGATGACGAGAGCAGATCCGTATATATACATGGGAGAGTTTGGCCAATGGGCGGAGCAAATGCTGCCGCCAGCGCCGATTATTCTCCCCGCCGTTAGAGCGTGAACTACAAGTGTGACACAGCGTCGACCAATCGGCAGGCCGCGACATCACAATATCGGAAACGACATTTAAGGCGTGAAAGGGAATCGTTCAATATCGGCGTCTTGGTGGCGAATTCCGTCAACGGCAAATCAGCAGCAATGATGGCAACTACGCAGTTTGTACTCCTTTGGAGCGCGCGTTCGTTTGTTCTAGCCTTGAATAGGGACGTGACGAAAACATCACATGCGGTAAGTTTCAGTCAACCAAGAGTTATACCTTTTTACTCTAGCGACGCTAAAACGGCTTTAATTAGTCGAGTCGCATATTTAGATCTCACGACCACCGCTAGGGGCTGTTTCGCGGCCTGTGGTTGGCCACGAGATGCTCGTCTATTTAAACCAATGAATGGCCAAACTCTCCCAATATACGACTCTGGACGAGGGAGCACGCTGGCGCCGCCTATCGTTTAGCCCTGGAACATTTCCGACTCGCGTATATTTTACGCGTAATTCTTTCACCGTGTGCTTCGAGCAATTCTGACAATGTTATAAGTAATTATTTCTCATGTATACGTGGGTTGCACTGACGTCTCATCGCATACTTTTGACCACCATGTAAGAGGAGGAGAGGGAAGCTGCTTTTGTAACAATTTTGAGTGACGGGTTAAGCTTCTATAATCTCCTGGGAGGAGAGTAGCGACGTCTGTGCAAATCCGGGAGGCACAAAAGAGGATCCTGATAAGAGGGGAGCTCCTTCTTCCCCTCTTTTCTGGTGGTCATCGGAGCGCTCTTTGAAGGACGTCACGTGCAATCCATGTATGGTACAAAATAACATATTTGTTTCCGAAAATATTACAAAACCTACAGTCTAGCAACCTGCAGATCGGAAGGGTTCCAGGGCTCCCTGGTAGGTGGCGCCAGTTTCTTCTTTCGTCGCAAGCAGCGCAGCCTATCGCACTTGAACGCAGGTGAGTTAACCACCCTTTAGAAACGAATAGACGCATATCACGGTTCACTCTCACGTCTGAATTGAGCTCAGTGGCTTTTGATGTACAGTCTTCACCGATATGAAACACATCTTGGGAAGGAACAGCGGCAAAAAACTTGGACAAGGGTAAAGAAACAGACACGATAGGACGGCGCTAAACAAACAAGGGTTGTTTAATACACAAAAAAGGAAGGAAGAAAACAAGAAGCATCTTAACCAGAAAAAATAAACACCACACACGTGCCAACCAAGCAGCATATATTATGTCAAGACGGGCCATATCAGTAGATACGTAATGCCCTTCAGAGTTGATGGAAGGTACCCGAATTCTTTTTCAGATAACGCCACTCACGGTTTGCTGACGCATCTCCCGCCAAGTTTAGAGATAAAAATCAGCAGAACCCATCCTTTGGGAATGATTATCTACGTTAATGCGAATAGCATCAAACGGTGCGGAGTTATGCGCGTTCGTCAGGTGGCCGGCACACTCTAGATACGCCAGCCCACTCTTGAGGCGATTCTAAATTTGTTGACACTTTCACAGCCCTGCGCACGATCTCCGCAGCCCAGCACGTGCGTTTGTGTCACTTAGGAAGGCGAGCAAAGCACGCGCCATACGCACAAACACTCAAAATGGTACCGACCAGACTTTCTGGCGTCTCAGCTAGTCTCAACCAACGGTACTCTAAACGGTTGTTTATATCTTTACCATAGCGACGCGCTTTACAGCGCTGTCACAGCTACCTGCGCGCGTTCGATGCACGAGGGCTCATTCCGCTCTCGTAAGGCTGAGCACGGCCGCTACATCACCCTCTCCCGAGCGCGTGGAGAGGGTGAGCTAGCGGCCGTGCTCAGCCTACGAGCCAGAATGAGCCCTCGTGCCATGTAACGCGCGCGTGCTCGTAACAGCGCTGTGAGCGCGTCTGTACAAGATATAAACAGCCGTTTAGAGTGCGTTGAATGACTGCCTTCATAGCTCTGTGGTTAGCGCGTCTGCACTGCTGATCAAAGGGTCAACGGTTCGAATCCCAGCCGGTGCCGGTCTTTTTTATTTATTTATCGACCCGCGGCGTAAGAGGTTAGATGGCCAGATAGATACATAGACGAAAAGTGCGTGAAGTAGCCAAAGAATGCTATTCGCATTAAAAAAGGCAGCTACTATATACTCGTGTTCACTTGAAGGAAGAAAGGAAGTTTCGCGCATTGTTCATTCACAGTGCGAAGAAGATTACAAGATTCGGTTGTCGTAAGCAGAGACGATGTTTTGTTAAGCGTTCGGAAACTTGTGTGTCTTGATAAAATGACATTTATATAATCTAAAATGTGCCTACACATGCCTTGATTCTCCGCATAAAGGGGGAAATTAGTAATGCTCGGCAAAGAGCCGTACTTCGTTTACTCCGGTTCTTGAGGCGAAAACGAGCACAGATGGCGCGCACTAAAAAAAGGGTCTATTCCGAGGTGAAAAGACGGTGAGAGTGCAGGCGAGCTGGTGGTAGCTAATCATGTTGTATTACACCTGAGACTGCGGTGGATGAAGTTGGAAGAACTTTCAGTAGAAGGAACAGACACAGAGAACGTCTCTCAGAACGTCTTGAGACGTTCTCTGTGTCTGTTCCTTCTACTGAAAGTTCTTCCAATTTCATCCACCGCAGTCTCAGGTGTAATACAACATGATTCTATTCCGAGGCTTTCGGCTATTCTCAACGCGTGTACGAACATAGCCGCTTAATTTTGTCTCGTTAGAATCCCAATTTCATTCTAGATTCTGGAGAAAAAAAAGGAAGGGGGGCGTTTACGTATGACCGATTGGCGTGCGGCCGCCTTAATGTAAAAATGTAATCGAGCTTTTTTCTTTTCTTTTGTTTTTTCCCCTTGGGCTTGCGGTCCTTCGTGGAAGGAAAGCTCCCCGTGCGGTTATTAAGGTTCTTTCGAAGGAAAGCGGATCCTTTTGAAGGCGGGGGGGGGGGGGGGGGGGGGGCATCTGTCTGAATTTACGCGTGGAAGGGGGGGGGGGGGCTAAGACGCCAGCGGAGCGGACTCTTTGTCCGCGGGCATTTGTCTGAATTCACGCGCGTCGATAAAGCCTTTCTCTGTCGGTTCGCCTTTTGTGCGAACGTTAAATTGAGCCCGGAACGTAAAAGAAGCGGCACGTTCATATGCAAATATTTGTCCGTCCGTATTACTGCAGGCCTTATAAAAAAAAAAGAAAAAAGTAGTTATTTTTTAAATATTTGTTTTGCTCTGAAACGAAATGTCAGCTATATTGCCCTAGCAGGTGACATAATCGTGAAATAGTCCGACAAAGACGCTATAGTCACGGACAGATTAAGAAACGTGGGGCGTGGCCTTTCATGTTAATGCGCGGTTCCTTCTTTGTGATTGGTTCTTATCGGCTAATACCGCAGTCTCGTTGGCTGCAGAACGATAATTAGATGCCCGGATTCGCCATTCTTGAAACTGCAGCCCCGCTTCCGTTCACTTCTTTTTTTTTTTTCATTGTATATAAATTTGTACGCATGTATGGATCTATTGGCTATTTGCGAGGTACCACAAACCTTTAGGTATGGGCCTGAGGCCTTAAATAAAGCTTACGCTGGTACAAAATAGTTGTAGGCTCATTAGAAAGAACGTCTGATCTTTTTATGAAGTATACCGAAACTGTTCAAAATCCGGCTGGAGGTTGCCGCGTATATCTACCCACGTTATTCCTGGGTGGGAGACGCAAGCATATTATACCTTCAGCGGCACGAGGAACAGATTTGAATTTTACGAAATTGCGCTCGCGATGGAGTTTGAGGTACGATGCGAGTGTTGTATCGCAGAAAATAACAGGTTCACGATTAAACTGCGGTTCGAGAGTATTCGCGCAACAGCCTAAAATGAAGCACCACTGCGCGCGATTTTGGAGCGTTTGCGACTTCGCTTTCGTTGTAACGAGCCCGCGTTGCGGAGGAGGCGGAGGAACGGCCTTCCCGTTTCAGTAATTATATTCAAGACCCCGAGCTTCGAACCCAGAGTTTTCCTTTCAAATCACCCATTGTTCCCATTCTAAAATGAACGCGAATCGAAAACAAGCGCGAAGGCAACAATAACGTGCACGAAACAATGACAGAAAAAGAGAAAACGAACAAACCAAAGAATCGGGGAAGTTGGAAGCGATTTTCGGTGAAGATAGGCGACCGGGATATTAGTATGCACCCCGCGCCAGATCGCTTTGAATCGAATGGCTCTGCCGAGCCTTTCGGCCGCCGCGGCGTTCGTTTGGCGCCCCTTCGCTTCGCCGGTTTTGTTTTCACGGCGGGGCACGGAAGTGTGCGGCGAAGCACCCCTTGCGTCGGAAGGGGCAAAGCGCCGGTCGTCGGTAGGCTTTTTTTTTTTTCCTTCTTTTATGTGGACGTTTGGGTTTATTACGGCCTTCGTCCATGGCCGTGCCTGGAATCACTAAGCGAGGTCGTTGGTCTTTTGGATAAAGTCGCACAGGCTCGGGAGGAAACTCTCCGGTTCCCCGCTAGCGCCGAGAAAATATAGCGCGAGTGTGATGTTTGTGAGCCTAGTTAATATAGTGTTCTTATTTTCTTTGGGGGGGGGGGGGGGGGGGGTGCTTAGTCTTTTTTTTTTTCGCGGACTGGTAATTTTTTTTTTCTTCGGATTGAAATGGGGTTGCGGGTTCGGTGAGAGTCACTTCAGGTCGCTAATGTATAGTTTGGACACGCCGAAACGTCATCACTCATGTGTGTCTTTTTGCTGTCGCGATTCTAGCTAAAAAAACAAACAAAAAAAAACGTATTCTTGATATTACGTAAAGTGTAAGTATGATTTACATAGAATGACAGGTAGCGCACCTATTGATTACTGGAGGCTGCTGTGAGTTCCCGCCCGCCGGCCAGAAATTACTAATAAAAGAGAAGCGCGCGCGTCTGCCGTTGCTAATCTTGTCGCGCTGCACTCGAGGTATCCACGCCAGTGTCGCCCCTCGGGTCCACTTCTCGAGCCCCGGAGAAATTGCTTTACGTCTGACATTACTCCCCCTCCTAGAACATTGGATGGTTACTGGCAGAATGAGAAGGGAAGGGCGTGTCTTTCGAACGCCCGACCTCGAGCACGCGCTCCGTGTCTTCCACCGGTCCATAGCCTCCTCTATACTCACAAAGCCTGGCAGTTGGACGACGGAGCCATAGAGTGCCCGGTCGCAGGTTTGGACCGCGAGGATATGGTAGCACAGAGCTTCAGCGAGCCACTTCTCGGGGAACCTGGACGTCAGCGCGCAGCTTTTGCAGCGGCGAGCACCCCAAACACACTTGTTCCCTCGGGAGAAGTGTGTTTCGGCGTCTCGCCGCAGCGGGTCGCCAGCCACGTGGCTCTCTTTTCATCCGTTGGCTGCCGCTCCACCTTTTTTGTTTCGGCGGCCGGTTCTGCTCGTGACGATCTGCCATAGCTTTGTCAGTATATAGGAGACTATGGCACGAGACGTCGAAGCGCTATCGAAGGCATGGAGCTCGTGCTGGAGGCGGCACCATCGAAGCTCCTCCCTATCGTTCTCACCTCGTCAGTGACTATATGGTCAACGTCAATGAGTAGCAGGAATACTTTCGTTTCACGATCCAAGTTGACGCCCTGCTGAAATAACTCTCTTCTTTTAATCCTTTTTTTCTTTGTTTTTAACCCCGCAGCGGCTTTTGGTCAATATTGCGGGAGAGGGGGTGGGGTGCACGGTGCATTATATATAAAATCAGCATTCTCGCGGCACACCATTTCCACACTCTGATGTGGTACGGACAATAGTGTTCAAAAGTATTTGTGTTGGCGTTGGCGGCATAGGTCGGACTTTGCGAGGGTGATCTGTTCGCGGTGAGTTATAATTTGGCGATTGTAAGTATGATGAAGCAGAAATTTCTGTCTGCTTATTTTAAATAGTATGTAAAAAAAAAACGTTTGTTGCGGAGATGGTTACGGGGCGCTGGTCCAAAGAAACACAGCCCAACTCGTGCTTCCTTTATGGTGCGCTTAAAAAGCGATCGCACATCTCCAAGGAGAAAGCGAGCAGCGACAGACTCAATATGCGCTCGCGTGAATTGATATAAACAATAGTACCTCGTTCAGCGCTGAGTTTGGCTTTTAGTGCGTTTTTAGTGATTTCAAGCCGCATACTCCAGCTGGGATTAGGTCGGTGTGGCGGCGTGCACTAATACCGGGGTTTGGCGCGAATTAGTTGCATAAAGAGCGGTATACAAGCGCAGGCAGTGTCCCGGTACTCTTTGCTTATACACCCAGCCGGCCGCGGGTTTGTTTACAAGCAGATACGAAAGATTAACATAGAGCCCCGGCGAAGCAACATGTACGCATAGATGTACGTAACGAAGAAGGCGGTTCGGAGCGAGAGCGATACAAGTTTTTTCTCTCTCTCCCGTATTGATTGGAGACCGGAACCATTTGTTTAACAAACATCAATGTTTACTTCTCCCTTTTGATACGCATTACGTATACCACATAAAAGTGATAACAACGCAAAAGGGGAGACGAAATGTATGTACATACAAGAGCTTTCGGAAAACGCAGAAGTTCGATCGTTTCTGTGTTTTTCTTTCTTTTTTTTCGTTCATGCGTCGTGACTCATTTAGTTCGATTCCCAATGCGAGCCACTTATCGAACTTCCGATTCGTAAAAAAAAAGTATTTGTGTAAAAAAAGAAAACAATATATATAAGGAAAAAAAAACAGTTCCAGCTTTGAAGCTTTGTTGTAGTTTTTTTTTCTTTTCACCACCAAGAAGCAAAGGATGCTCACGTATAAACACACATCGGGAGAAAAAAAACAAATAAACAAACAAACCACGGACACAAAGACGTGGGACGGAAGCTTGTGCGCCGAAGCTAAGTGGTTGTTTCGGAAAGTCGGACCGAAGCGCCGAACACAAACAAACACGCGCGGGGAAGTTGAGGAGAGCAAGCTGCGACCCAAGGTGCCTAGATTTGAGCGTTTTTCCAGCTGCTCGATCGAATCACGTGGTTTTGCGGGCAGCGTTTGGCGTACGAGCTGCGACGCGGAGGCGTCGGTCGTCTGTAAGCGTCCAGCAAGCTTGGCTGATCCCATTCGCCCGCTGCCCTCCTCGTCACGCAACGACCCACGCATGCGCACTCGCACCCAACCTGCAAATGAGGCCTCCGTCATTAAATTGCGAACGCCCCATCCGTGGTTTGAGTCGCTCCCCAGTCTTGAGTCTAGGCTCCCTACCGAGAGATGACAGCGACACACACCGCTGACAACTCGCACCGGCGCGCGGAGGCGTCTTCTCAGGTCGTCGCGTTCGTTTTTCTTAACGTTTATAAATATTTTATATCCAGCTGTCATCATCATCATCAACGCAAGCGTGGCGGAACAAAGCGACATCTGGCGCCACGTTTGCCGCGTGTGAAAAGCGCCCATCCGTGTCGGGCTTCTTGTCTTGTCGGTCTGTCCCGCGGTCGAAGCGTCATACTACGCGAAGGCGGCGAGACGCTCTGATGTGGAGAGTCCGGTACGTTTTTCGTTCACGTCGAAATGCCCCCCCTCCTCCCCTCCGCATTTGTTGGCAGTGTGACGTCCTTCCTGACGTGTGTGACATTAGGCGAATTACTGTTATTTCAACGGGTTAGCCTGTGTTGAATTTGTGTGGCTGGCAATGCCTTGACGACGCCTACTCGTTTATTTTCACACCCTCCAGTCACCTCGTTGTTTCTAGCCGAAGTCGAGTTTCATTTCGGACGATATTCAACTGAAATAATCCTCACCTTCTATGCTGTACACATCCAAAACCTGTAGACCGATAATGTCGCTGGATATCATCTTCAACCTCTTTAGGGGTTCTTTCTGCACACGTCCCTAGGCCTCGTGGTACGCGCGGTGCCTGTTATAGGAGACATGTCTTCTATTGTGTCCACATTGCATCGTCAGACTCGTTCCGAAGAAGTAATGGAGAAGGTAAAACTGGTTCCTCCGTCGGCCGCTTGGAGGCGTCTCTCGTCGAGGTTCCAGCGTTTTGCCGCTTGGGGCGTGTCGTCGATCCACCGACGATGACGTCATGCGTAGGCCTTTTGTTGTTGTTTTTCTTCTAGGTGGTGTCGCTACTATACGCGGGTTGCACTGTGTTGATTACTTGGAAGGCTGGCGAAACCAAGTTAGACAGAGACGCTCCCTGTAGCCTGCTTCCTGGCGCGGCCAAGTCAACCGAGGGCGCGGTCGGTCCGCGTTTCCGTTGGCGCCTCATTTACTCTTCTCATTCCTTCTGCTCCTCTTTCTGTTCTCTCGGTTCATTTATTTGTCCCTTTTGTCCGCGTTGGTATTCGCGGATCGCCGTCCAGGTGTCCTTTGTGTCCGGTCTATCCCCCCCCCCCCCCGGGCCGGGGTCGGTAGGACGTGAGGAGTGGCGCCGCGCTCGGAGCGGGCTTCATGTACGGATAGACCTAACGGCCATCGCTGCGGTGCTGATGGTGATGATAGTGGTGATTCGGATCGTCGTAGTGACGTCGCTCGGTACTGTTGGGGACGTGTTTTTGTCCGTTTTTGACGGCCGGGCCTCCGCCCCGACTCGGGAGTGTCGGGGCATTTTGGCCCTTCTTTCTCCTCTGTGCGTTCGTTGAGCGCTGCGGTGGAGAAGCAGAGAACGAGACAGCCTGGATGTAAGAGAGCGAGCAACTTCAACCATTCTGCGACCAATCGATTTCTCGCGTTAGATTTCTCGGAACACTGGCTTCCGGCGTTTGGCTCTCGCATTCGAACGCGTTCGACGAGTGCAGTGGAGACAAAGGCTGCTAGCTTCACATCTACCCACTAATCCTTCCAATCAGAGCTCGGCGTTCTGGCGTCCCCTCTCGTGTCCTCCTCTCCTCTAGTTTCTCGGCGCACGTATCACCGACAGGATTAGACCGGCAAGGTCGTCGGTTGCAGATGGACGAGACGCCGAGGCGTTGTCGAACGGTAAGTGAAGCTCGCGCTTGAGGCGAGACAACTCAAAGAGATCTCCGGAGAGATCTCCGCCGTTTTCATCCTGCCAGTGGCTCTGATATCCTCGTGGTCTAAAATTAATTTTAATGAAGGGAGACTCTAAAACTTTCCAGCTCTGAGCGTGTTTTTTTTTTTTCTTCTTTTTTAAAAATTTTGCTGTCCACAAAACTTCAATTAGTTTGTCGAATTTCTCCACTTTTTTCGAGTTCTAATTGAGAATGAACTTTAAAAAAAACAGGTTTTGTTTGCAAAATAAGAAATGAACAACAACAAACAACAGGGAATGTGTTTGTGTCGTGTTTGTTCCTCTTCGTAGTCCGTGTTTTTCTGAGCTGTTTTCCCCATCATGTATAACAGGAAATCTTTCCAGATCATAATCAGCCCGTATTTCTTTCAAAGTGTTCGTCTCTCAAAAATCTGAGCCGTTGAATGTTCGACAACCTCTTTCTGGTACCGAACGTTTGACAATTCTTTCCCAGATATTGTTTTAATTTGAGAATTCCAAGTGATATGAGCTTCGTCGGCTGCAGTTATTCTGTGACAGCTTACTTATAACTTCAGCTCTTAAATTCCTCCCCCTCATGTCTGCCTTTCGGGGCACTTGTCGAGTATCATTAAATGAAATAAAGAAAATATGGCAGCTATTCTAGAATTTCGCCACTGTCCCCCCGAAACAAGATCCGATAAAACAAAAAAATATGGACACGCCTATTTTTTTAACATGTCTTTTTTTTTTTTTAAAGTTGGTACGATTGTCAGCGTATCAGCCACAACACAAACGCAAATAATATTTTTGCCAAAAAAAACGAAAGTGAAGTCAAGGGGTCGCTGAAATGGAGCTGACGCTCGAGGTTCTCTCTCTGTCCAAGTCCATTAGGCCTTAATTATCTGGTTTATGCAGTGCGCCCAATCGACCCAGGCTGTAATGGCGTCCGGGATGTACTCTAAATAATTAAGAGACTCATCGAGAACGAAACTCGAAACCGAAATGTATCTTTTGTGTCCGCGACTAGGCGCAGATTAGATGACAAACAAAAATTAACCGTTTTCTTTTTAAATGATTGTGAAACACGTTGTTTGTATCTAGGGAGATAACACAAACGGACGGACGGGTACGGCTCCCAACTGGCAACATCGCTTACGAATTACGAAGCATGTATTTTCTAGGATAAAGACATAGAGTAGAGGTGACGTGATGCGACGCCGCATCAACTGCGGCCATCTAGCGGGCGCTACGCGAGACTCGTGTCCGCAGAGTTCTCAACACGTGCGGTTTATTAGGTGCAGCGCGTTGACGGAGCTGGCGTGGCTTCGTAATAGCGCGCTCGCTTCACAATCAGCGGGGCCGGGTTCGAATCCCGAGAAAGCCGCGGCGGGTTTTGGGGATATTCCTTTTTCAAGCGCTTGGCGATAACCACGACGGACGCCCTACAACGCCCTACATCGGCATAATTTCGAGTAGGGGGTGCGGGGGAAGAGCCCGTAACAGCGATCGCAGCAAAACGGGTAGAGACTGAAGAACAGCAGAAAGAACCGGAGGGTTCTTCCAAGTAAACACAGGGTCCCTTATGTTATCCCTAAGACGACTTCAAGGCGAAAGCCCGAGCGCCGATGCATGAAAGACAGACACATGATTTACTCGCTGAGTCATCCTTCTTAACGTGCTGAGTCATCCTTCTCAATGTGCTGAGTCATCACCTTAATTCGCATAGTCATACACTGAGTGATCACGTAAACGTTTTTGGTACCTTTCGTGTCGCCGACGTGTTTTTGCTCAGACTTTGAAGGTCGACTGTGATGAGACAGGCTTTCGCCTTAATAAATGTAGTTGCCATTGTGGAGCTATGTCTGTTGATCCGTTTATCTTATTTCCCCTAAATGTGCGTACCGTATAACCTACCCGCTCATCCCGAATTTAATAAAACACGCGCTAACAGCACATAGTCACATGTCCCCTCCTGTATGTTTCTGTTTCGTCCCGATGTCTGCTCATTTCGGAGTCTCCTTCACCGGGCGTTCTGTTTTCGTTCATTTATCAACGCCGCTAATTTAGGAAACTGAAATCCTTTCTACACGTCTCTCGCAGCTCCCCCCCCCCGTATAATCAGATTCGCTGCGGAAGAGACATTTTCGTCTCAGAGACGGCGGCCCGTCTCCTTCCGCCCACAAAAACGTTTCACGCACGAAAAATAACCAACTGCGAGGTTTCCCGAAGCGCCATTCATTCGGGCGAAAGCAACCGTTGAATCCGAAACGATTTCGCCGGAGGTCTCGCTCGAGGGCGCGCGCGCGACTAACGAGATTTTCCGGGACTTTGTCTCTAAACAAGATTCATATGCGCGTGCTTAAACGACGCACGCGGCACCTACACGTAAATACTGTCGCGTGCGTGCGTCCCTTAGATTTATTTTTCCAACGCTGCATTCAATATTCCTTTTTTTTTTTTACGCATATAGGATTTGTTTTGCGCGCGCGGAGCGTGCACGATTTCGAACACGAAAGGTTGCGGACGCGCTTTTTGAATCTACCTCCGCTTCTATTGGCGACGTGCGCGATCGAAAAGGTCGCCGTGCTCGGCCTTCCAGGATTGGCCGAATGCTGACCATGACGTCAGCGAGGGATTTCTCATCGACAAAAATAAGAGGAATGTAAGAAAACTTGAATTTTTGACGGTGTTGGCTGCGTTGGTTTCGGAGCGCTACGATTTCGAGCTTCCACCGCGCTCATTACAAAACACACATCGAACTCGTCGTTCGCAAGGTAATGACGTCACGAGAGGGAACCATGGGAGGGCACCCACCAAAAACATCTCGACGCTCATAGACACCTTTGCAGAAAACAGTAACAGGCCGGTGCCATTTTCGGCGTTCGTGCGAACGGCGCGTGATTTGCTCGCGCTTTCCGAAGCGACCGACACGCGCGCCTGGGCTGTGGAGGTCGTACGCTGGGCCGTGGACTTGTACAGACTTCGGAACGGTGTGTTCTATCTACCTCGTTAATTAACCAACCCGTGTTATAAGCCGCAGTCACTCAGCACACGCGCCATACGAAAGGCAAGGCGTTCGGTACAGACAGTCTATAGCAAAACAAATCGCCCGCGGCAGCACCGCGAGCATTTCCGAAGCATGTTCGCTTCCTGCGCATGCGCACCATTCGAACATGGCTGCAGAGTGTCTTTTGCGCGATGTATGTGCTCGAGCAGGGTTTGGGGGATCGGTGGCCGATATGTGTGAGCGCACCGCGCCTCGGACGCACTGGGACCGAAAGCTCGCGCTGCGGAATCCAGGGATCTTTGAAAAAAAAGGCATGCCTGCTCGTTTTTTTCTTTTTCTTTTTATCTCGATGAGCCTTGTACCTTCGTGCGGTTGCGCGTCATTGCTACTGCGTGGTGCACGTTAAAAGACCCCAAGGCGAGCGGTGGTACTGCGCCGGCTACATTTCTCGTCTACAGCAAGCTCACCGAACGCACACTACGACCAACCCAACTTCCCACCGTCCAAACGTGCACACGGCGCAATTACAACTCGAAGTCTTAACTACAGTTCACACAGGAAGAATAAAAACACTGAAAATAAACGAGGAACAGACACTCACAGTTCTTTCAACGAGCAACGAGATTTATATGATGTCCATCACACTGCGAAAAACCACTTTGGTCCCAGAGAAATTGAGGGAACACGAAAATACTGGAAAAATATAAAAATCAAGATAACTCAATTTAACTTCCTGAAAAGGAAGAAGAAGAAAATTGGAGGAGACTTTTTTACACTTAACTATACTTACGTGCTAGTTAACGCGATCGAAATTTAAAAAAAAAATGGGGAGTAACCCTTTAGAACTTTGTTCGGATAAAACATCCAAGGGTTCGTATACGCGGAAAATCACACCAGAGGGATCCCCAATCGCGTGAAGCGAATTGCCCCCCCCCTCCTCCCTTTATAACGAATGACTCATTGTTGATTCAGCCTTCGACAACTTCTCCCCAGCTCCCGTATTTCATTTTTTTTTCCCTTTTCTCTTAACGGCCAATAAAGGAAACGCCATCTCGCGTGCTCGTGTTCCGAGTTTAGTTTTGCGCTAATGCGCACTCCCTATAGGCTCCTTTCTTCGTTTGTTTCTTCCTGCTCTTTCGAGTTCTTCGTTTTCAGCAGCGCCATTCATTCGGGAATGGTAGTAGGACGGAAAGATTTTAGGGAACATCATTGTTTGTCCGCTCTAGTTCTCCCTCTGATATTTACGAAAAGCTTTTTTTTTTTCTTTCTCTCTCGTATTTTGATTGTTACATTTGCAACAACGGGAAGGAAAGTTGACGGAGGGAGGGTGTGTGTTTGTTCTCGTTTTAAAAAAGTCCACCTTGTTTTTGCTTTTTTAATTATTTCTTTTTGTTTGAATCTTGCAACGTCACGCACAAGTGGCATAGCAACGAGAGAAAGAAAAACAGATAGAGAAAAAGAGAAAAAGAAAGTGAGCGTGGACGAACGAGTCTTCCTGTTTGGGGACACAGACCTTTTCCTTTCTACGTTTCTGGCTTTAGGAAAATTAAAAAGGAAGACGGGGCTTTTTTAAGTTTGTGTGTTTTTCAGTTGCTGCGTGGTCGGCTTTTCTCCGGGCCTGCTTATTAAATCGGTCGCTAGAGGTCTCTTTATCCCTCGCATTTCGTTTGTGAGTTGCGTCCTGGCCTTTATTTTAGTGTTTTTTTTTTCGCCTGTCCTGGTTGCTTTCACGTCCGTGCCGCCCAGTTTGCGCAGGTCGGCTCTCTTTGCTTACCGTTTGTTTATTATTTAATTTCTTTATCACCGTAATTTTTTTAGAGATTCTTACTTGACTCCCTCTCCTAGATTATATTTTCTCACTTTACCCAATTCTTTTTGTGTATTCTTGCTCGCCACGTTGAAAGCGCTTGGGAAAAAAAGTATTTTTATTATATTTTTCTTTGTTGGTTGGCGCTTTTGAATATTCGCCGTAACGCGAAACGGGATGCTTTTTTTCTTCTTAAATATAGTTTTTTTTTTGCGTCTCTTGGTAGCTTTGAGTTGGCAGGCGCGGGCTGTACTGCTTTGTCCGTTACCTTATTACGTCCCGTATGCAAATGAAGGGGAACTGAAAGCTGTGGCTTCTCTCGGCGCCCCATCGGGATAGTGTAGTACCTCCGGCGAAAAGCTTCGGCGCTGCGCTCAAGACGCCAGGAACGTCCGCAGTGCCGGAGTAATTTTATTACCGCCACCAAAAAGGGGGAAGAATGTTAATGTGCTGAAGAACGTGAAGAGCCTGCGCCTGAAATGGCTCTTTAGGTGCCTGCGTGACGGTGCAGCGGGTTCGAGTTCGTTTGCCTGAGCACTTGGGAGTGACGCCGGAGAGCCTACTTTCCAGGGAGGAACGACGCAAAGTAGATTTACTTCGCGTGTGACCCCAAGTCTATAAATCTCGGCGTGTATCTTTTTTTTTCTTTTTTTTGCGCGCGAAAGGAATTTGGCAAGTGAGTATGCTATGGCGTGTTTGTTTTTGCCGTTTTTTTAATTATTATTATTTAGTCAGAACCTAGAAGGATTAACGTCGCCGTATTGCTTCTGTTCTGTGTTTACCCGAAAAAGTAGAGCTGGAATGCAAGCAAGCTGACATCGTGGGAGCTCAGTTCTTAATCGAGGGAACAAGTTCGTCTTGTAGGAAAATACTCTATTAACGCGATAGCGTTTAGGAGCTCGTGTCGCCGAAAATCCGGCTGTCGGCGTCGGTGGGACAAAAAGTTCCATAATGCACTGCGCGCAGCCACGTGTGACGTCACACGTGACGTTACGCGTGTGACGTCGCACGTGACTGTGAGGTCATGACCCTATCGACCCGTTAAATTTAGCGGGAAAATGTTACGGCTAAATTTAGCGGAAAAATTTCCCGCCAAGTTTAGCGGAAAGTTTTCCTCAAAATTTGGCGGGTCGATAGGGTTATGACGTCACAGCCACGTGTGTGACGTCACGCGACACGTGACGCTACCGACTAGACCACTCGCACACACGCTTGCACGGCTTGGGAACGAGCGCGGGTTCATATGAGAAGGCTTTGCGAACGGGACCCGATAACGCCATCGCGTTCCGCTCTTAAAGGCGAAGCTTAAGTGTCCTTCAAGTTTTTTTATTTTTTTAATTTTATGCATTACTTTATTTACGTACCGAGTGGGTCCCTGACGCTCTTTGGCCAATGTCGGCCCTTGCGTCATTAAAATTAATTAATTCTACTAAATTCCCAATGCTGTCGTACTTAAAGGTGAACTTGGTCATATCTAGCGTACTAATAATGCACGGTAATCAAAGTGTGCTCATCTGCATATGCCGAGCTGAAATCTAATAGCTATTGATACCTCCCAGGAATTGATATAAAAATGTGTGGATAGATTTACTGTACCGGTCGTACTCGCGTTTCGATAAAGAATTAGAACAAAATCTAGCATTTAATGCATCTAACCCACTGTCTTATGTTAGCATCAGAGAAAATAATTGTTTTTAATTGGGGTACTTATCGCCACATAAAAAAAAGAAGAAAATGAGTGAACGCGTGTTGTGCTTGGTTTGTTGTCCACAACGGTTATATCGTATGGCCTTGACAATTCACGCTTCGTTATTAAAGCTTTATGAAGAAACCAGGAATGTTGTTCTTGAGAATAATTGATATTCATAACGTCCCAGTTCGAAACCACTCACAGAAGGTGCGACCGCCTCGACCATAACGCGATTATTTGTGAAGCTGGCTTCACCACGTAGGGACCTCTTTTGCGGGAGAGCATGCTTCCCAGGGCAGCCGCGGTGGGCTTCGCCGCATAAACGCTCACCTTGCGGCAAAGTATCCTTCCGGGTAGGGCAGGCTGTGTACGTTGGTTAGGTATTATTGTCTTGGCCTTACATACCCTGAGACAAGCGGAGAAAATACGAGAAAGAAAAAAGAAACAACACAACGAGATCTCAAATTTGAGACGTCGTTGTGTTGTGCCCTCTCTTCCTTTTCGTTCGTTCCTTTCTCTCGGGGTATGTCTGCTTTTTTTCTTCCTCCCCTCTCCCGTGTAGAGAAACAATAAAGTTGAAGTTGAAGTAGTATGATCGTTCACCCGCTAGCCTGCGCCATTACCCTTATTTCAGTATTATTGCAGTTTGATTATATTTCAAACTGATGCCCTAAACTAATTAAAACGTTTGCTGGGATCGGAATTTTCCGAGGCAGTTGCAATAGTTACGCTGCATTAAAGTTGCAAATAGTTAACTTTAAATCTATTTTAGCTATAGCTTTCCGTTTAAATTGAAATTGGCACAAGGAGTGTTTCCCGTTTATGTGCGTTTATTTTGAATAAGTTTGGGCGTAATAGAGTAGGAATATCTGTCTCTTTTCGCTGTGAACACTATTCAAGCACGAAATATGGCGAAATATCGGCAGACATTCTAAAACAATGTTAAGTGCAATCGTATCAATATTAAGGACACTAAATATTTTTTTAGCAATTTAGTTGCTTCAGCTGTTCCGACCTCATACGCTCTCAGAGTCTCCCAATTACGACCGGTGTCGACGTGAATGTTTTCAGTGTGTGACCATTAATACACAAATTCAAAATCGCTCCCAACCACTCAAAATCACTTGCTGTTCCACAATCGTTTCCGGAATCCACCGAACCGACAGTCCGACTGTGTTTAGCGGTTTTTTGTTTCACTGAAATAATCTGGGCTAGCAATTCTAGACGTGACAAACTTTAATGCGCATTTTTCTCATTTGTGGGATTCCAAAATCAATTATTATTTCCTATATAAACGGCAGAAGAAGCACCCCACACGACGTCAAATCTGGAATGCTGCAGCGTGTGAAAGTCTGCTTTTGCGTGTTGCTCGTGTAGAATTTCCAAAATATAAATTATATATTTTTGGTTTCTTCTTTTTTAATTTATTTTTACTAGGAACATTCACAACATAATTAACCTCTTACAACAATCATAGGGTTTCCTTCCCGCAGTGCGCGCGCGCGCACACACACACACACACGCGTACACACACACACGCACACACATATAAGTAGCAATGAGGATATTGCCGCGCGCAGGGCAGGAGAAAGCAACGCTCGGTCACGTTCGGGAATAACGCCGTCAATCCCGAACGCATCCTCATTGTTACTTCTGTGTGCGCTCCGATTGCTCGGGGGTGATTGTGCTTATGAACTGTCACAAAGACCGGGACAAATAGTGCAAATCAGTTTATTTAGTATTGGTGATTTTAATTATTATTGTTTATAATTACTATTTTCAGCTGATTTACTGATCATTTTGTTGCTCCTGCTCCGAATATTTTTAATTCACCTCATAGCCACTCGTCCTCTTCTACACGAACGTCAGCAAGAAGAGGACATTTTACACACCATCCCACCCTGAAGAAAAGCGGTCGCCGCTTGAAACGTTGGTGAATTAAAGGCCCTTCCTGGAACTTCTCAACTTCCGTTTCACGTCCAACTGGCCCGTTGAACCTTCTTATCCCGTATATATATATATATATTTTTTTTTTATTATTACTGAGAATGCTTCTAGAAAAAGGCCTGTCAGGACGACCGGCTTTCCTCGAAACGACAGACTCTTCTGCAGACCCGAACCTTTTGTTGGTTCTTGAGTAGGAGTACTCCTAATCGAACATGATTGGCGGTGAACTCAAAAAAAGGTGCTTCTTGCCAGTTTCATTTGGAGCTGACTTCTCCTGACACTCCTTAGAGCAATGTTGTATTGCTCTTTCTGTTTCGTCCCAAAGTTGGCGGAGGAAAAAAAGGGGCGGAAAGGGGGGAGGGGGAGGGGTGTAATTGGAATCCGAATCCATTTTTCATCTTGATAGCGACCTGTCGACGTTGGTTCTGTGAACGCAGCATGCTCCACTTATTGTGATCTGAACTCCGTTTTATAAACGGAGCAGTTACTATATACGGACACTGGATTCCCGTTTTGGGTTTCGTGTACAGGAACTCTTAGGCCCTCTTTGTTCTTTTGGATTTTGCCGTAGAACAACGCTTTCGGCTCTGCGATAACGCAGATTAACTTTCGTGTTACGCAAAATGGATGAGCTATTACAGTGCGCGGTGTGTCGCGAGCGGTCTTGATAATCTCACACGCTTTTAACCTCGCACGCAAGTTTTTATCGTGTGTGTGTTTTCTAATGATTTTCATGCAAAGTATTTTAGAATTTTACTGGAGGCCACTTTTCAATGGGACTTCAGCTTTTAGTACCATTCCAATAACAACCTACAGATAGTTATCGTATATACCAGCGAATGTTATCACAATTATAATCTATGTTGCTTTTCCTTTTTTTTTTTTAAATCTCAGCTTTAACCATCATTGACCAACTATCCAGTTTGCAGTGTGATTTTAGCTGGAGTCCAGAAACAGTAATGACGGAGATGTTTTTCTATTTTGTTTTGTTTTTAAGTCTACAGTGTTACGACGCTCTGTGATTATAGGCGGAATTCGGATATAAACTTGAAAAACGAGGCACTCGACCGAGAGAACTAGCTAGCATCCTCTTTTGGTTCTCCTCTGTTGTTGTTGTTGTTTCTGTTTACACATATGCTTGTGTTCTTTTTTTTTTATCTTGTGTTGGAATAGGTGCGCGATTCTGAGAGCTATAGAATTTCGTTCTTGTCATGAGTCTCTACGAGGGTCAATATGTTTCCTTGTAGTTTGTTCTATTTTATTACTTTTCCCCCTCGCTTGGATGAGCCGTACCTAGGAGTGATGTTGCTCAGACGAAATGGCCTTGTAGTTCTCTCGCTGAGTCGCTGCGTACAGGCTACTTTTTGAGATAGCTGCTGAATTTCGTTTAAAAAAGAAGACGAAAATAGAACGTCCTTTTGAAGAGAAGTTCTTTTAGAAAAAAAAATGCTGTTGACGACGCGAAAAAGAAAAAAAAAGGCTAGACCTCACTGTACAAAGCGCAGAAGCATTGCTGGAAGAAAGACGGGTGATGGTGGAGGGGGCAGGAGAAATGGGATTGAATCGACATTAGTAAAAGTGTACGAATGGGAGACGGGAGATGAAGTAGTTATCTTCGATGTCGTTTTGGGGTTGTTAAAAAGATAGCTCTCAAACTTTTTTTTCTTCTGTCGATTCCATACTTTGCTACTCTGGAAAGCACCTTAACTGAGCGATCGTTAGAAAACCAACTTACGAACTGAATCCCTTGGGAGGATGGCTCAAAATCACTCGGGACCGATTCGAACTTTGCGGTGCCATTATACGGATAGATTTGTTGGACTTTTTGGAACACTGTATACGCCTAGCAATATAAGAGAAAAAAAAAAGGATCTCAGTGTAGAAATTTACTCAGTGTCTCGGTGAACCGATTTTTTTTTTCGTCTCCATTATTGACGAAGTCGTTTGCTCAATCCGA
Source organism: Ixodes ricinus (assembly GCA_037355805.1). NCBI lineage: Eukaryota > Metazoa > Arthropoda > Arachnida > Ixodida > Ixodidae > Ixodes > Ixodes ricinus. Next base: position 17,268 of record JAZHYW010009318.1, on the reverse strand, counting down.
AAATGCTTCGTCGACTTGAAATTCTTCTAACTTAGTGACGATATGTTTCGGCGCCGTCAAACTGTCCCGTCAAACTGGACAGTTTGACGGCGTTTACTGGACAGTCGACGAAAACAGTATTAGGCTTACCTGAGACGCCATAGTGAGCGTTTGAACGATCAGGGAAGGCCGTCCACGGCGTATTTTTCGGTCGTTCAGGTCGCCAGTACCATGAAAAAGTGCATCACCTGACGGTTTCCTTCTCGGGCGTAATACTGCAAACAACTTTCTTTTTTATGCAAAATGATTTGCAGTTTGTTTAACAAGACTGTTTGTGTACTGAACGCTCCCGGCCGCACCGCTATGTTCTATCGCGAAGAGTATGAGTTGAAACAGTCCTTCGTGCCTCTCTTTCGTATTTGCCGGTTTTTGAGAGAGTTGTGGTCCCAACTAGAAATCAACTACGAAATTGAGGTCGCACACTTCGGACTATTTGACGAGAGACAAGAGAGCTTGGGGGAGGAGGGGCAGCCCAGACGCACAAAGAGGCCGGATCGGCTGTTTCAGCTCCTTGTTGTCCGCGGGGGTTTTGTCGCCGAGGCGCGCGATGATATCTGCCACCTGCAGAATTCTCCGCCGAGCTTGGTGCACGCTGAGGACGAGACCTAGCGCTCGTTGCGCCACCCTTCTCCACGTCGGTCTGCTTGTACATGGCGTCTGCTAAGCGAACGTCTGCCCACCGTCCGCTAGCGGGCAACACGAAGTCCCGAAGAAAACTAGTAGAAGCCACGCGTATCGCGTCTCGCCTTCGGCACGCCTCTCTACTTCCGCGGAAAGTTGAGTCGATGTGACACTGATAGCACCGGGCGACACGCGTCGTCGACCATATATGGAGCGGTTTCACGTGACGTACTTCCGGCCCGAAGTATCGCCGGATTCCATGCCGAGAACTTCCGCCCTACGTGTTCCACGCGCGGGGGCAGTCTTTTCCAGTTCGCTCGAGTTCTCTTGCATTGTGGTCGCCTCTGCCAACCGGAGTATTCGATGACGTAAAGGGGCGCTGTCAGGATGCCGCCGGGGTTGACTACGAAGAGTAAAAAGACGATGTAAGCGTAGGTTTATGGGGACACAAATACGTCTCCGACCGTACTTCTTGGGTTCCGTCGTCGAGGGAGACCACTCACCATGCTTTTGCATTTATAACAACGCCACAAACGACGCTGGTAACGTATCTTCCACATGTAAACCAATAGGGAAAGTGATGGAAGATATTCATCACCACGGCCGCGCACAACAATCTGGTCGACGCGTCGCATCTTCGGTGGAGAGCTTTAGGATATAACTTTATTTTATTTCCGTCGATTATGATGGGGGGCCCAAAAAAGGAAGAAAAAAAGCCGCAGTAGGCAGCGTGAATGGTTCTCGGGCCCCTACACTGGTCAAGAGCAAGCATGCGTAAAAACAGAAGACAAAACTTATACAGCAGGAAACATCGCACATCTACGGTTTATATAAAAATAAAATTATAATCACACGCAAAAAATATAAGCACATGTCCTTGAAAGTTAAACTGTCAAAACCAATATTATCAATACAAAGGCTATTTAGCAAATGTGGAAGTGTGAAATGTAACGTTTGATAGCCATAATTTGTTCGCTGTGTGACCATCCTCCGTTTCTCTGCGTTACGGGTAGGGTATGGTGGAAATTTCCCTTCACAACGTAAGTCTTTCTAGAAAGCCCGAGCCCCTTTTTTTAGCATTCAAAACTAGTACAGAGTCTGTAGTGATATAAATTGTAGATATTAATTATCTTAGAGTTTTTAAATAAATCGGCAGAATGGAAGTCATAAGGCACATTACATATTCCTCTCAATATTCTCTTCTGCAGCAAACACAGTTTTTCAATGTTAGTCGTTGTGTGGCCCAAAACCAAATGACTCACACGTTAAACGGGAGTAATAATGATTTATGAAGTAATAATTTAACGCCCGTAAGTAAAATAGCTCGAGAACGATTTACGATCCCCACAACCCGAGCAAGCTGCTTAAATAGTATATTTTATATGACTATCCCAGCTCATTGCTCGCTAAAAAAAACACACCTAGAGTTTTGAAGCAAGTTACAATTTCGATGGGAGACGAGTCATAGCGAAGAATGTGAGATAAAACCAGAGGCTTATTCTTTGGTCGAAAACTTACTGCTTTGGCTTTGTTATTATTAATTTTCAATAAATTGCTGTCCCCCCAGCTTTTTATATGTGATAAAGTTTGCCCTGTGGATTAATTCGTCACAGGTTACCGCAGAAAAACAATATGCTTTTATCATCCGCGTGTAATACAAATTTCGCCTTATTACTAATGTTGGTGATGTCATTAATGTACAAATTAAAAAGAAAAGGTTCCAATATGCTTCCTTGTGAAGCACCGGACAGTGGAAGAATGACTGTTAATATTAACATACTGCTGGTGATGTAGGTATGACTGTAAAAACAGTAGGACATGTCCGCGAATGCCGTAAATTTAGTTGTTTTTTTAATAAGATATTGTGATTAAGACAGCCGAATGGTTTTTTTTTATATCTAGGAACACCCCTAGAACCAATTGTTTTGCTTTCAAACTCTTCCAAGATAAATTCCTTTTGATCAAGTAGGGCTGTCCCTGTTCAACAGTGTTTCCTAAAACCAAATTGCGATGAAGTTATGAGGCTACATCTATTCGAAAAGTCCACTAAACGGTGATAGGGATCGGGTAGCAATCCCCGATGCCTACGATTGCATAGGCGACTCAGGCGTTCGATTTTTGTCATCACGAGAGCCAGACCTAATTTGCCTCTCACGGAGCGAACTCCGATAGAATTCGCAGACGATTCGTCTGCTAACACGAGCCAAGAACGTGTTTCATCTGCTGCGAAGCGTCATGCTTAGATGCAAACGAAACAATGAGACACCATACGCCGTTTGCTAACAGACCGAAAAAAAGTGGATCGTTAGTCTACGAATTGAGTGCGCGGCGACGGTGAGATTGGACGCAAGCTGAAGTTGCGATTCTCTGCTAATTCACGTATGAAACAATGGACAACCCGCACTTGTTTTGTAACCCTCTCGTTGTTCGCTGCCATCACACAAGCTGACATCAACGGTGAATGAAGGACTACTTAGAACACGTCCACCAGAGTCCGAAAGACCTCCCTCGTTACTTCTGTGCCGGTGAGACGCTTTCACCAAAATACCGCCGATCGAGAACTCGCGAACGGGTCTGAGCATTTCTCATTGGTCGATTTCGCGCGCGACCAGCGGGAAGCCGTGACGTCACGTCCAATGAGCAGCCGAGAAAGCTCTCGCTCTCACCGGGAACCAATTAGGGAACCCAGGAGAGATGAGTCTCCCACCGGCCGTAGCCGCGAAGCCTGTCTTTTTCCGCCGTGATATATAAGCGTGCTAGACTAATGACGGCGACGTAGACACCGCGTCATCCCTTACGCACTACTTTTTTCTTACTTTGATTCTGCTTCTTTCTCTTTTTCTCGCCTCCCTCGAACGGCGCACACCTTTTGCTTCTGGCACGGGCCTCAATTAGCAGAGACGCTGCGTGGAATTAACGTCCATGAATAATGAACGAGCTTTCTGCTGCGTCAAGCATGCTTCGCTGGAAGTAACACTTGTGCCGCTTTTGTACGAAGAGATGTGACGCTAACGCGATACAGACTAAAAGCCCCAGTTTCATCGCACTGTATACCCGCTAACCTCTTGAGAAACGCAGGGCGTCACCAGTCGCGTTTCCCAAGTTGACATTGTCTATACTCATACAGGGAGTTCCCAAGAAAAGAGAACCGTGTTTTTCGGGCCGGATAAATAAACTATGTGCATCGCTGAAAGCTCAAACTCCAGTGAGAATACTGAAGCTAGCGATTGGGATAGAACAGCGAAAGTTTAGAGAAAGATGACGTTTGCCTGGATTAAGAAGATAATTGGGGAACGGTTTTGAACCACGGTTAAAAGCGCTAAAAAAAGACGAACACAAGAGAGAAGACAAACGCGCCCGTGTTTGTCTTCTCTCTTGTGTTCGTCTTTTTGGCGCTTTTAACCAAGGTTCAAAACGTTCATCACCTACTAGCCCACCAAAAGTACTTTTAAAATTGAGGAAAAACGAAATTTTTGTAACGAGTCGATGTCGAGCTAGGCCTAATATCGTCAAAACAAGAAATGATATTATGAACGCTCGAGAAATTGATGTCAATGAAAAACACTCGTCAGTAAGAAAGAGAATATTGTTTTACTTCTTGCCAATAAGTTTGTTTCACTGAAATAGAAGCTACAGGCGCACATAATGTCATTTTATGTCTCGAAGAAATAAGGCTTAGGTGGACGTCGGCTCGTAGAGAAAGTTCGTTTTTCTCATTTATCTTTTGGTCCAGGTAACGTCATGTTCTCAAACGTTCATCGTTCTCTCCCAACCGCCAGCACCACATTTTCACGGACTTTGAGCGTTCTGCGATGCGTAGTTGATTTACCCGGACGGAAAAACACGGTTGTGTTTTCTCGGGAACTCCCTGTACTTCGTTTAGCTTAAGTCGTGACGCAGCCGACGTGACGAGCTGATGGGACCAATCAAGCAGCCTCAAGTGCGCGAGTCACTAAGCCTTTTCTGTCTGTGATTGGTTCAGCGATAATAGCACAGGTAAAGGAGCAAGGCGAACACCACGATGGTGCGGATTTGACGCCGTCTGGTCGGTCCCATCAGCTTGCAGCGTCGCTGCGTTCTGGCCTAAAGGTGAAACGAAGTGCGGCGTCGCCTCCTGTCGCCTATTGTTCGTAGAGAGCCTAGATTGTAGAGATTCTCCAAGTCAAACCATGGGGAGCGTTTGCAGTTTCGATGGCGGACGCCTCCATCGGAGATAGGTCGGAAGTGCGCATGCGTTGCGTTATCGCGTGGCTAGGAGGAAAGCAGGCGGAAAGGCGGAGGCGTTCGCGGACGACCAACGCGTTCGTCACCTGTAGCTCGTATTGCAAACGCAGTCTATAAACCACGTGACCCCCGATCGAGCAGTTGGATAATCTCTGTAATGGAGGCTCTCTGATTGTTCGCTGCCACCTAGCGGTTGTCGCCGCCTAGTCGTCGGGAAGCGATTGTGACGAATTGCGCGGGCTTAGGGTGCCCGTCATTCTTACGACGGGATTTAAGGTTTTCACAAATTCCGCAAGCTTTTTTCCGTGGCGCAAAACTTGAGCGAAACCTACCGATGCAAATTATCTACTTGCCGCTAGGGGCGCCCTGGTCGGCGCTTGAGTTAGGGGGGTTGGCTTTTAGATTCCGGACTCTCAGGTTCACTGTTTGTTCCTCTCTCTCTCTCTCTTTCTTTACGCTTGGGATTTTTTTTTTGCGACATTGATTTAATTGTTGCAGTTAGGTCGTAGTTCGTTTGCTTTTCTCAAACCGAGATGTTGCTATTATTTTTATGTTGATGTGACTGTCTACGATAATCTGCGTGAAATAAGATGGAACTATGCATATAAAGCACGTTTCGCGCCCATTAATAATATTTAGAGCATTCATCATTACCGTGGGTCGTTAATCAAGGGAGTTGAGTGCGCAAAAAAGAAAAGGAGCAAAAACAATGATGAAATAATAAGAAAACAAATATGCTGGCAGTTTTGAAACGTAACAGACGTAAAAAAAGATGCTGGGCTAAACGAAGGAACGCGATTACAGCGTCATTAGTTCGGGATGGCTTCGTTGGTCGCATATCGTCGAGCGACGGGTCACCTTCAGGGCGGTTTTTTTTTTTAAACGGACCACGGGATAGCGTGAGCGACTAACGTCTCGGTTATTTAATTCCTTCTTTTCCCTTTTCAAGCGAATGTTCGACTCCATTCAATGAAAGAAAGAGGTGACAAACAGGACCCCGCCGTGAAGATATAAACTATGCGTTCAAGACAAAAATACAATGAACCTACAAAAGCTCAGGCGCTTACTTTGAAAGCACAAAACTGAAAGAAAAAAGTGAATAAAGAAAACCCCTTTCTTTCCCAATAGCCGCAGGCGCGTATGAAACATTGGAGTACTTTCATTGACTCCTTCCTCCCTTCTTTCCTAAAATATGTATTTATATTTTTACATGAAATGTGTTTGAGGCTAGGGTTATATATAAAACAAAATGTCCCCACAATAGTAACGGAAAAGCGTAACGTGTTATTTAGCCCGCTAAACTGAATATATTATGGACCGATGCTTTTTTTTCTTCTTTTTTTTTCTCGTATAATTTGGTGGAGAAACGCTTCTCGCTGCATTTCGGGCTTTTGTAATAAAATAAAACGAAGAAGAAAAAAGATACGCCCAGTGCAGCTTGGATGTTCAGAGTCAACCAGAAATAACACGTCATCTAACCTTGACCACTTCGTGTACGTGCCAAAAAGCGTTCGAAACACCACCACGAACAACAACAACAACAAAAACAACAAACACTCTGCACAGTTACGTCTCCCGATTTGGACCCCGGGATTGAACTACGTTTAAATTTTATCTTTGCGTTTCCACGCGTGGTTTATCCTTAATCTGTCACTCACTGCTTGCACGACGTCACGTCGGGTGCATTGTGGTTCCATTGCTACCGAGCGCGTATACCTTCTACAGCGCACAATTCGCACCATTAATTTATTTTTTCTCGACAATAAAAGTAGAAAGGACCACCAACGTGGTGAAATTATGTCACGCACAGACCACGCGTAGACCAACGCGTTGTATATGAGCAACTCAGGCTCACACCAGGCGTGGGCACTGCGGCTGGTCAGAAACCAGATTCGCGTGAAGCGCGCGCTCATATGCGCCTTGCTTACAACAGCCACGGCAGTGTGACGCTAGTGCCGGGTGTTGGCGTCGTGTAGACCTTTTTTCGCTTACCCTCGTCCCCAGCCACGTAGCTAAATAATCCGGCTTGCGGGAGGAAACAAAAAATTAGTAAAAGCGAGGCAACAAAACCGGGAACGCGTAAAAGAATATAGAAAAGGTGAAACAAGAATGACAGTCCATAGCATCCTCTATACTCACAAAACCGGGCAGTTCGATGACGGAGCCATAGAGTGCCCGGTCGCAGATTTGGAGCGCGAGGATCTGGTATTGCAGAGAGCATTTCTCGGGGAACCTGGACGTCAGCGCACAGCTTTTGCAGCGACGAGGGACCAAAACATGGTTTTCAAACCTGCGCTACACGTCCGTAACACGGACGCAGCTGACGCGAAAAGAAGCGGTAGCGCGAGGAGCGCGAGGGGCACGAGCGGACATTCCATCGCTCGGGGGAAGTGTGTTTCGGCGTCTCGCCGCAGCGGGGCGCCCGTCACGTGGCTCTCCTTTCATCCGTTGTCTGCCGCTCCACCTTTTCCATTTCGGCGGCCGCTTCTCGTGGCGATCTGCCAGACTTTGTCAGTATAGAGGAGGCTATGTACAGACATTCGCGGTTAAAACGTGAGCTTCTCCCAATGGCGTGGCGAGAGCAAAATGATTTTTTTTTCCTCCGCATACCGCGATTCAAGATGGCGGTGCCCGCGTAGGAAAGGTATATGCGGGAAGAAACGGAGGTAGAGGAGGAAAGGGGAGCGCGCGGGGACGCTAGGACGCCGAGCTCTGACTGGAATGATCAGTGGAGGCAAAGCGAGCTGCCTCTGTATACCCACTGCTTTCGTTGAGCGCTTTAGAACGCGGAACGCTGGCCTGCGGCGTTCGCGTTCGACCGTGTTCGACAGGTACAGTGCAGGCAGAGGCAGCTATAGCTTTATGTCTACCCCCTATAATCATTCGAACCAGCTAGAACTCGGCCGTTCTCTCATCCCCTCTTCTCCCTCAGTTATTTTTTTTCCCGCATACACCTTTTTGTCACGTCTCTTCTCTTTCCTTTCTCCTCCGCCGTCACGGCACCAAAACACGTTTTTCACGTTACCGTTTTTTTTTTTCTTTCCCTTCGCGTCTCTGTACTTCTCGCTTGCTGTCAACACCGCGCGGTAGCGAGCAGACCAACACGCAGACGCGTTGAAGCAATCTCGCGCGGTGAGAGTCATCGATCTTTCAGCAAAGAGGTTGAAAGAACGAGGGGGGGGGGGGAGGGAGGAGGGTATACAGCAATCGCGGCTCCAGGGTGTCGGCCGAGGTGGTGGCGATTTGTCGGGAGTGCTCGCAGGCTCCGTCGAGCTCCGCGCCCAACGGAGCGCCGACCCGACGGGGCGTCAGAACCCCGCCTCCCCGCGTGGGAGTCAGCCTGCAGTGGGGATGACGTTACCGAAGAGAAGTAACGAGATCATTACATGGAAATAAAAGAAACGCGTTACCGCTACAAAAAAAAAAAAAGACCGCACGTTACGTTTGCGTTACTTTTTAAATGTTAATTCAAATATCTAACTGTTCTTACGTTACAGGTACCCACAAGCAATTTATTTCAAGAGACATTATGTCCATGCACAAACTTAACATAATTACTTTTTTTTTTTGCGGTTTTGCCTGAATTTTCACAGGGAAAAACGCGACATGTTTTGTAACTTCGCCCCCGAAAGGCACGAAAAAATTAATTGTGTTTTGCTTTTTTCTGTGAAGAAAAGGTATCGAGTAACGTAACAACTTTACCTTGTTGTCAACACGCGCAGTGTTGGCGGCAAGTTCTGTCCACTTTCGACGAGTGCATGAATCCGTTGGAGCGCACGCACGAGCTTCCCGTTGAGAGATCCATTAGATTCCTGGATATACGAATATTTTTATTGACCTTTCACGTATGCTGATTGTACGAGCCACGAGGAGACAAGCCGGTCCTTAACTTCAATTCTGCGCACCCCAAGCTGGGCAAGAGGGGCATCGTCAAACTTTGCCTTAAAGACTCACTTAGCAAATCATGCAGCCAAATGACAAAAATAGGCTTCGGTGCACAAGCTCGTCGCCTGTCATCAGCAGGGTATCCCACTTCCTTATTAACATCAGTGGCGGAGAACCTTCTCAGAGAACAGAAAAAAGATGTCATCAGACAAAAATTTAAGAGAGAGGTCAACTAGACCCATTGTTGTGCCTTGCATCCACAACGTCTCCCATGGTCTTAAAAAAAGGTGTTTTCTGAATAAACAGCAATGTCGTCCGAATAGTGCAAGGTATAATCGCCGAGGCCCCGCAATACGTGATCCATTAAAGTTGAAAAACAAAACCGCGATGTTCTTCAAGCCTGAACCCAACATTAGAGGCCGGAAGGTACCAGAACGGCGAAACAAAAGCCACGAACCGACTTGCGCGTTCGGTGAGTGGCATCTGCCAACATCCCCGGACCATCTCGAGGGCGGAGAAATACCTCGCACTGCTTACGATGTCGACTCGCTCTTCGATGTTAGGTTTGGGGTAGATTTGGTCCCTTGTTACCGCATTCAGTCGTCGGTAATCGATGCAAGAACTCGGGGGCTTGCCCCGAAACTCGACCATGATTAAAGGGGACCTATAATCCCTCTCTCCGGGTTCTATTAACCCCAGTTCTAGAATTTTGTCATCTCGGTCTTCATTATGTACCGCCGTTCGGCGACGGCTTGTAGGACTTTGTCCTAAGTCGGCTGATCTTAAGTGAGCTCAATGTCCTGATTGACTTACCATTGTTCTACCCGGCCAGTTCGAAAATATTTCGTGATGCTCTTCTAACAATCCCCTAAAATCACTAAATTTTTCACTCGTCATATCCTCCGACTTTACAACTTTCTACATTGTATCGTCGGTTCCAGTAACACCGGAGCGCTCGCTCAAACGTGGTATCGCCAAATGCGCCTCTTCCAGTCCGTTCAAGCTCATCAAAGCAACCGCTCTCGCGTTCGACGAAAGGTTTCATGAGATATGAGTGAGAGGTTTTAACCTCTTTCCGACTTCCGCTTAGCTGAACCGTGTAATTGGTGTTGGATAGCTTCTCGATCGCTTGAGCTGGGCCCTCCCAGTGGACTTCTAGTTTGTTCTTTTTGGAACATTTCGGAAGCATTACCCTGTCGCGCACTTTGAACGTCCTTGTTTGAGCCGTTTCGTCATAGTTCAATTTGGCCCTTATTTGAGAAGTGGTATCGTTCTCCGCAGAAATCTTTCTGGCGACGTGTTGACGTTCCAGCTAACACAAGAACATACTCCACTACTGTCGTGTCATCTCCGCTTCACTCCCACGACTCGCTCAACACACGCATAAGGAGACCGCAGCGCTCTACCGTGCACCAGCTCAGTGAGGCTGAGGCCGGTAGATTTGTGAGCTGCTGAACGGAGAGCAAACATCGCGACAGGCAAGCAACTTTCCCAGTCGCGTTTGTGCTCATAAGTTGGAGCTGAAAGAACATGCGTAAGCACCGCATACCATATTTCCACACTGTTTGATTGAACGGTGGTTGACAGAATAGTGGATATTCTTCATGCCACACCGCTCTACAAATGTAGCTTTTCAAGGCTTTAGTAAACACGCTGCCTTGACCAGTCAGAGGTTCGGCGGGGAATTCTCCCTTGGCGAAGACTGTTAGTAGGACGTCAACTATCTCTGCGGTGGTCTACCCTTTCAGAGGCACCGCCTCTGAGAACTTTGTGGCCGGGCAGATCATTGTAAGGATATACATGTAACACTATTTTGTTATGGGAGAGGCCACACCGTGTCCTCTCCCCATGATCAATTGGTTTCCCTACTCGTGCGGAAGCAATTTCCTTCTCCCACATCAAAGCTTTCCTGCTGCTCCGCTTTCTAACCTGATTTGAATTAAAGACACAAGAAACACAAGGCGAGGATGGATCTTGTTTTGTATTATTCAAGATGTATACATCAAAGACTATATTATCAAAACCTGCAGAAACAAGGCGCGCGACATAAATCGATTTTTATACAAATATACACACGGTACAAAAACACATCATGCAACTATGAAAATCATCAATGGCGCTTTACGCCATATTTTCCCTCTGTACAAATAAATCACTTAATCTCAAATGAAAACAACAGAAGAACTTAACAAAGTTCAACATCATATTGCGTCATTAGGTAGAGCGTGTCAGAAGTCTCCAATGTCCGAGAGGAAGAGGTGAAATGCCGTCATCGTTGATAAAGCGCTTGTTGTCAAACGGGTTCAGTCCTATTTTCTCCGCGACAATACTCTTGTCTTCGCACAACTTACAAGCGATAGTCCGCTGCGTGATGTTGCGCAGATTTTGTTGCTCGAGAGTTTGAGCGCAGAGCTCGAAAGTTAGCTTACGGAACTCGAATTTTTCACTCAATTCGCCCTAACGCACTTCTCTCTAGAGGCCAGATTGAACGAATAGTGTTACGGGTTTAAACAAACAAATCCAACAATGTGATCTTTCGAGAACTCGTTTTTTAACACGCCAAGTTTCATTTTGTTTAAGATAACAAAACAAGGGGTGGTCGGGTGTGTAAACAAAAGTATCCAGGTGAGTTTTGGCAAGGGTTGCGAGCTTGCGATCTTTGAGTCTATATCGGGGTTCGCGATTGGGAGCATAAACAATTCCGTGTCGCCATACGCTGCGCGACCGTCAGAAAATAAAGAAGAACGCGCCTGATTTGTTTGTAAAAACATTCGTACATGACAATTTTGGACATCTCTAGGATATAGAAACGAGCCTACACAGGATTATTCAAGTGTAAGGTGCTATGAGAAAACTGAAAGATGAACACGGTCGGGATGATTGCCACAAGCTGTCTGAGGTTAGGCGTCTGCAGGTTTTTCAACACTTTGTCTTCGCTCACGCTTATGACAAAGTTATTGTACTGACGTAGGATTTCGATTGTCTCGTCATAAATTGAATTCATATTGAGTTTAGAATACGCTCTTATGAAAAAAAAGAACAACAACATTTGTCGCCTGTTTTCGAAGGTAGTGGTTGAAGTCGATTAATTCTTTTATAAGTGCACACTGCGGAAACTGCGAAACGCGATAAGTGACCTTCAGTGTTGAACCTATGTTCAGATAGCGCTTGAGATTTCGGTAGTGAATGACGTAATTGAGTTTCGGGTAAGTTTAGAAGCACCTTGTGCTCGGACTCTTGCTCGGGTAGGTGAAATGTTTGGAACGGTGCTGTTTGATACGTCGACAGCCATTCGAAGGGGTGTCCTCGTTTCTCGGGAGCCAGGGGAAAGTCCTCGTGGGAATCGTGTAGTTCCTGAGGGTAATCAAGGTCCACCTCTAAAATGTAACTCTTTCGAGCGTCGTCGGAAACCTGATGGAACTGGAGAGCGCAAATTTCCTCGCGGAGTAGCCACCGAATATCGGCGTATGGAATAGGTTGTCGCATCGTGGAAGCGTACAGGACGGTCACGTCGAGGTCTAGAATGTGAGAAACCTTCGTGTAGTGGTCGAAACATGGGGTTCCTGGCAGGTTAGCACTCGCGTTACGATTGGACGCATTGAAAGGTTCCTCCTCGCAAACCAGCTTCGATGAAGAGATACGCAACCAAGTAGTCGAGCAGCTCCAGTTTTACCCCAGTGTATTTAAGTGCACAGGCGAGACAACGCGCGGGGAGGGAAACGTAATGTAACGGATCAATCTCGTACGTGTCTAAAGTCCTTTCACTGAAATTTTGGAACACATCCACGAGAATTAGGCAGTTGAGTTTCGGGTAGCAGTCACTGCATTCTTTTAGGCTTCAGAAATTGAATGTTTCAAAGACGGTCGGTACTGTTCTCGTTTAGCTTGTCGTAAAACGACTCGTGCGGTGGTGGCTCGGGCTCATCGTAAGCCTTAAAATGGTCACATCGTCATAGGGAAATACACCTTTCTGCTTCCAGAAGCTCGATGTCGCTGCGTAAAAAGCCTGGTTTATACTGCACAGGTTTTCTAGGCCTTTAGATTGGTGGTCCTGAACCAACGCTCTGCAAGCTGGCGGGAGAAAGGCTAGAGTGTCAACAAACCTCAGTTTACCCACGTGAAGTTTCTGAAATTATTCTCAGGTAGTGGCGAGCACTCTAATATATTTGAACTCGTATAAGTCGAGATTTCGACAAAATAAAGGCCGGGTCGTACGAATGGATGTGTGCAGCCACTGGATTGACTTTCTTGATTACTCTCAGAATTAAAGTGCATCAATGGCACAACGACTGCCTGTAACGATCCGCTGAAGTGATCGTGATCTCTGACTTTTTTAATCGCTTTCCGATCAATTCGCCACAAATCGCGCACTAAGAGGTCGACGCATGGAGCCTCTTCGTCCACGCTCACAATTGGCTTTTTCTCGCTTCGAATTCATTCGCCAATGAGCTTTAACGATTGCTTAAGGATTGAATTGAACTTTTCCACACAGTCCTCGCCTCGGTACATAAACTGCTCGACGACGCGCGGGTCCGTAGATCGAATTACGAGTATGCAAAACAAGCTGGTGAACGTGCTTTTCTTAAGGCTGACCCATGTTTTCCGCTTCCAGAATGGCCTCGAAATCGTTTACGCAAACGTAGGGAAAAAGGTTCCATCGGGTCTGTGCTCCGGAAATACAACGCGCTCCGTTTTGCCGGACACACTGCTCGGACGGCCTCTTTTCTCTGCACAGCGATAAATGACAGTCTAGCGCAGAGCGAAAACGAAAGCCCATTATGCACATTTTACAGCGAAAACGGTGACTGTTTCTGTTCGCGAAAAGTTCATCAGAGTGGGTGATTGGAACAAAGTGATCGTCTATAAGGAGCAAATCTAAATACCTCTCCAGCTCACTATCTTTGATTTTGAGTGGGTGGGCGAACCTCTGCTTTCGATTGTAACAGGACACATTGACGGACACCGTGCTTGTCCTCTCGAAAGCTTGCACGGTTTCGCGGAAACGTCACTGAGTAATAGGTGTAAAACCAACACTTGGTCAAATTGTCTCGCTAGCGAGAAGCTCTCAATCGCTTAGAGGGCGCGGCATAGAGACCGGCGAGCACAGGAAACAAAAAAGCACGTGCTTTTTTCTGAGCTCATTCAGTAGCTCATCACATTCACTAGACACTGTCTGCTTGGCGAGTTCCCTGGGTAACACAAAACGTGCACAACCGACCGTCTGCGGAATGAAACGTCCAAGGGTGATGGTGCAGGGCTGAATGCCGATGACGACAAGCCCGGATCCACGTTCTTGATACTGTTCGAGGTGAGCGGAAATCTCGGCGCATGCAGTCTGTAGAGCATCGAAAATACTGCCATCGGCCCAGACCGCGTGGACTAAAGATTGAAAGTAGTGCACGCTGAATCGAATTCGCCGTTGGTATTAAGACAAGTCATTTCCACGGTTAAGGTGATGAAAAAACACCATGGCATTTCATAATGCCTAAAGCCATTGGCCATTTCGTCGGCCTGAAGACAAAAATGCGTGGATACATCGTGAGACTCGTCGTCACGCTTGTGCAAAATGCATATCATAACGTGCAGTAAAATTTCGAAAGGCGCACAGTGAGTTGTTAAACGGAAGGAAATCTTGCCGGGGGAATATTGTGAACCTGGGCCAGGTGAGCTTGTAACGCACCCGCGGTGGAGTACTGCTGCCGCTCCCGCATATCACACAGATGACAGGTTGCGATTTTGTTTTTTCGACAGACAATCATCGTTCGAGCACGGAAAAGAAACGACTGGTGACCGCTTGTCACCACTATTTATCTCCTAAAATAGTCCCTTCATCGCCCTCATGCTCTCGATGTCTTCCTCGGTCAGTTCCGCGAAGCGCTTTGCTAAAACTACCTTTACCACCTCGTTCTCTAGCTGGAGAGTCACACACACGGATGGCCGTAGCGCGTGTCCACTCGCGTCACCTCCAGCACAGGTAGCTTGACGTTGACACGGGATTATAGCCCATGCTTAGAAACACAAACGATGACGACGATTGCAGTGAACGCAGCTTGCTCAGGATCCTGTCCATTTTGAGTTGACCGGAGGGGCCGTGGCTCGAGGTGAGATGTGCAGGTCTGAATATAATCACATTAGTACAGCGGGCCTTGAAGTACAAAGCTTTTTCTAGCTTTACCTCTTCTTCTGGAGAGAATGCAGTGAACAGACAGTGGATGATCCCTCGGCATTTATACCCATACGTCACTATTGTCTCTATATGAAAAAAGAAAAACAAGACTGAAAAAACCGAGCGAATGGAGCGTCAAGTATAACAACGAAATCTAATTTGCACATGAAAAAAAGACTATCACATTTTGATCTGTCAAGACATTTCCAGACCTTTCCATGCTTGTCTTCAAAAGAACGACTGATCTGAAATCGAAATGATCGGGGGTGCCTGTTGACATTGAGCTTGCCAGAAAATCCGCACAACATTCCGCTGGATATTTTTTTTTTCACGTCAGGTTACGTGAGCACAACTTCCTGCTAGACGGTCTCATATCGTGGTCCTCTCGGACCTTGGAGAACCCCCGGTTATTTTCGTTGTATATCCTTTTTTGCGTAAACATTGAATCGGTATTACTTCCAGGTTCGGGCGTCGGTATATACCACACTGTTGCGACGCGTGTGAAAATTAGCATTTATCGTAAAGCGAGAGTCGTGTGTGCAGCCGGGAGTCAGGGAATGTACTTCTCTCTCGCGAGACGTACTTGAGAAATGCGTCTGCGTTATGTTCTTTTCATTTGTCGACAAGCAGTTGACGTCACCATGTCTTTGGACCTGGACAAATTTCAACTCCAAGCTCCGGCGTTCATCCCGATGATTGGCTCCTCTAAATCGGGCAAAAGCACGTATATTCTCACATTGCTGCGCTTGAGGAGAGAAATGTTCGACAAAGTGTTTCACGTCGTCTACTACTTTTTTGTTTGATCAAAGCTGATTTTTGGAGATTACGGGTGTTATATTCACCAAGAGATTCCGCAAAATTTAGACCCCGAAAGGGTTAATTTACGGATTAGATTATGATTATTTTTGACGACTTTCGCAAGTGTAACGCAAGTCAAAGACATTTGTGAATATCTTATAGGAGCTGCTCACCACTGTAATGCTTCTGCCATTTTTATGCACGCAGAACATGTTTATTCAAGACTCGTACTTTAGAAAAATCAGTCTAAATTCTTCTGCCTTAATTATATTCCGTTCAGTTAGAATTGCCGGTCAACTTTAAGTGCTATCTCCACAGCTCTTGGGGGTAAAGTGGGGCACGTTCTAGCACGTATATTCGTACGCGTGTAGAACGCCGTTCAGCTACATCATGATTGACCTGTCGAAAACCTGTTCCCGATAACTTCCGTGTGAGAGCAAAAATCTTGCCGGACGAGGGTCCGGAAGTCGTTTGCTACACGCCCATCAGACGATCCCTAATGAACTGCATCACCTAGCACGCAAGATTCTTGCACTTTTCGTCGGAGGCCAAGTCGTCTAGGCAAAAAGCATCACTACTATGTCACGCCAAGGAGGAGCTTCTGAGAATGAATTAGGGAAATTTGCTTAGAAATGTAGCGCTGGAAACTCTCTCTCCGCAGCTATAAGAAAGTGAAGAGATTTGCGTCCGTCATACGGAGACTGGGAAATCGAAAGGACACGCACAAGAACGTAAGAAAGACGTTGGTATTGAAGGCAGCTTTCCTGGCCCAGATCCTTCCTGCTCTTTTAGGCTTCATATCACCGATCGGGGAAAGATCCATCGCAAAGGCTATATGAGTCTGAGAACATGAGGAAGGCGAAAAACCGGATGACATCATGCTAAAGAAAATAATTCAAACGCTACACAAAATGTTACGTCCGTACAATTATAATGATAGTAGCACTAACATTGACCAGAATAAGGTTAAAGTGACACCCGTTACGGAAGAACGGGCAACACAGACGAGGGAGGAACCGAGTGGCAAAGATGACGACCTTTCCGTCGTAGTCAATTACTTAAGCAAAACCTATAAACAAAAGGGTCGATCGCTTCTGAGTCTACTGAAACCGGTGCTCCCTGGGATCTGCAAAACCTTGGAAATTTTGATCGACGATAAACCTCTTCAAGGATCCAACATCGTAAACTTGATTTTCTCTAGTTGGCACGTTCATATAAACCGACAGTTCTGTCTCATATTGATCGCTTCACGTCGTTATCGGTCTAAAAAAACCTTTCAGTGACCATTGTCAATCACAATCGGTTTAAAAGAAGGACCGTCTAAGCGCTGGCGACCATTCGTTGAGGTGCGTTTCTTCGGTACCGAAGCTGCTTTTTTCGGTCACTTGACCGCAGAAGGGCAGGTGTTCCCCCGCCCTCCCGCAGGGGGGCAGGGGGCACCCAGGGAGAGCAGATGTTTGGAGAGTGGCGACCCCACGTACCCCGAGCCCCGCAGGGGGCACCTGCACCTTAGGTGCTAGGTGCTTGGTGAGATT